>JYFJ02004819.1:0-10000 GCA_000934665.2 Catajapyx aquilonaris | reverse complement strand
AAGGTGCAGGTCAGAGACCCTCCTGTCGCAGGTAGAAGGGAACTCCCAGGCGGGGATCAAACCTGGGACCTTCTACTCACCAAGCCGAGACGTTACCATCTCGGCCACCACACCTCCCCCTCTGCTCCATCAATCAGTCACACAGTAACAAGGCACTTAATAATTGCATAATAATAATAATAATAATAATAATAATAATAATAATAATAATAATAATAATAATAATAATAATAAAAATAATAATAATAATAATAATAAAAACAACAACAACAACAATAACAATTTTAGATAACTCCTTTATAGAACCACTGCAGTTGAGTAAAAACTTAATCCTTTGGGAGATCCACCTTAATGCGCCTCGCTCTGTCCAAGCCTTAATATAACTGTGCAACCATTACATATGATTTTACATGCCAATGCTGCAGCTCTAGGCTAATAATTTCACATGCAACAAAACTGGCAAGAGACCCTAAAATGGTCAGCAACCTCAATCCTAAAATGCTGCAAAAAATTATAAGTGTGGTTGTACGTAACTTACCAGCGCCATGTAAGTGGTGATTCCAAGCACAAAAACATTCCTCGGGGATGCAAGGTTGATTTGGGTGCAAAAGATCATACCTACCATGCTCATGACACCAAAGAGCATGATCATGAATGCGCCAATCAGTGAATAGGGCGTTGCTGCGACGATAGCCATCGTCTTCCCACTGAAACTGCTGATGATCAGAAGTACTGCTCCCAAACATGGGACGAACCTGCTGGCCACCTTTGCGATTTCCAATAAGGTGAGGTACACTGTCACAGTGCCCATGCCTGTCCCAGCACCAACTGCTCCGGAGATCATGTTCATTATTCCGTCAATCAGGGAGGACCGGTTGATTGAATGTGCTGGTGGGTTAGGAGCATCAACCAGTTCTGCCCCTTGCTGACAGTCCAGCACTGAGTTGACCATGTTGATCAACATGGAAGGTATCACAAACACCAATTGTTTACCGTCATAAAGAGGTGGACGCCATGGGTCCAAAACCGGGGGACTGTACCAAGAACTTGTAGCTATCATATTTAGATTTTCATGGTTCAGGCCAATACGGAACATGCCACATATTGCCCATATCACTATCAAGGTCAGCATAACCTGGAATGCAGAGATACGAGTATTAATGTCAGCAAAAGATTTTCCCATGGGAACTGGTTAGTGATTAGATAGGCCAACGGTGTCATTAATTCAAGAAATACTGAAAGTTACAGAAGATGTTTATGTTTAAAATAGCTGTCACGTGTAACTATACAGTATTTGGACTTACTGCAAATTTCTGGATTAGCCGTTGACGGCTGACCTTATGTCCTCTGCGTGTCATACCTGAGACCGGAAACTCCACAAGTCTCAGGTATTGAAAGAAGAAAGTAGTCACAAAGATACATCTGCAACAGCATAAGAGAAGGTAGCATGGTCTTCTTGGCAAATTACTCAGAAGTGCACACTCTTATCAATAGCCCGCTGTATGTACCCCGTGCAGCTGCAATAAATGTTACCATCACCATTACTAAAACACCTCATCCTCCCTTACCCAAATGTAAGTGGCCAGTTGCCGCTGGACCACTTAACGGCATCTTGTCTTAGGGAGAACCCTGAGACAATGATACAAGAGGCCATGGTGATAAGTGACGTGTGCCGGGCCAGGGCAGCAGCCAGCCCTGTCACCCCCATGAAGGCTTGGACTACACCGGACATTATGATTGCTCCTCTGACGTAAGCAAGCCTCTCAAGAATAATCTCATCCTGTTCCTTCTCGGACAGCCTGCTGAAGGTCGTAGTGTCAGAGGTGCAGTGTTCGGAAGGGTTCAAGTCCAGCACCGATAGGATGCCAGGCAGGAAGAAGATGCTGGATGCCGATAGCATTGGCATGCGGGTTCCTACCAATACCTGGACAAAGGTGGTCATCCCTGCCATAAGTACTGACGCCTGCAGCAGCTGGATTCGGATTGGACGGGCCACATCTGCACATAGGTGGTCAAGCAAAATGAAGTACACAGGCAAGGTGACAGCCACAGCTAGTGACACTATCTGAGGAGAAGAAAACAGATATGGCAGGTGGGTGCTCCTTTGCTTTGTACGATATAATCACGGTCCGAGTTGTGCCTAACATTTTGCTAAATTGTGTAAAACGCCCACTGCATACAATATGTTGCTATTAGCAAGTTGAAACAAACCGGTTTCCAATTACAGAACCGGCATCTATCTTTATAGGCAAGTGTATCTCTATTCTAAAATAATCATTACGTCCCACGACGAAATGACAATTGGTGGTTTGAGGCAACAACTTTACCTGTTCGCCAACGACATACATGCCTAAGTAGCCTATCCCTAATATAAGTTATAGAAGAAAGATTCTCACATCTATAGAATAAAGCAGGCACAGGTGCCATGGTGGGATCTCGTCAATTTCATAGAAAAGATCTACTTGTGGCCTTTCAATCACTTCTTCGCATTCAAGCGACGGGATGTCGCTCTTGGATTTGGACGAGAATAGTTTCCTGATGTTACTACGGAGAGTTTGTTTCTACCAGAGCAATGTTGATGGCGGTGAGGGTGGTAGTGGTGGTGGTGGTGAAGACGAAGTATAGTAGTAGAAAAAATAAATTATCATTACCAGTAACAACAACAACAACAACAACAACACAGCATTCCAAAATCATTCATCGTTCGTTTGGAATTTGGTAATATTTCACATGAAAAGTCACTTTAGAACATTGAACAACGGAATAGGATTATGGAGGAAAAATTGGCAAAACGTTAGCCTTACCAGTTGTGATGGGCTCTCTACTTCTGTTTTCGCATCCTGAAATATATCTTCAATACTTTTAGACATGATTATATTGTGGTGCAATATTCAGTATTATTTTATATACGGGAAAAATTCTCTGAAGCACTGCATATCCACTGTTTTGATCAGAAAATTCCGCGAAAATGGCTCAACAATGGAATTTGTTTTGCATCCCACGGTTGCCAACACTATCAGGATAAATAAAGGGCCCCTGTGAAGAGTGCTAAAAGATATAGTTTTGCCTCTCTCTCTCTCTCTCTCTCTCTCTCTCTCTCTCTCTCTCTCTCTCTCTCTCCGTGGAAACTGAACTTTTCGTAGCGAGTGTAACCTAACCTGGACTTTTGTGAAACTCTGCATAACGAAATAGTGGGGACATGTCTCCACTGGAACGGTGATATTCTCGTGGGTCAAGCTGTGGGGACCGAAAATGTCCCCACAATTGGGTCAACGTCCCCAGAGTTACAGTAACACACTGTTTCCGTCCCCAGACCTTATTGAAGACAAGAACAAAGTTACGTGTTTAGTTTCGTTTCATTTAGTTTAGCGCCTGCATCTCACGTTTCCCGTAAGACAGAAGTGATGTTGCCTAGATAGTCAGGATGAGTTTGTTAACACAATCATACTGTGTACTGTAGTGTATAGTAGCCTACGTATTGGTGCTGCATGTATGTGTGTGTGGGTGGGTGGGTGGGCGCGTATTGCTATCCTTGTGAGGTATTTTTTACGCGTTTTTCCTATCCTTGTGAGGAATTTTGTCATTACGAGGTAGTTTTCCTGCACCTCATAGTAAACACACGACTCACAAGGATAGGGAAAAATCGAAAAAATTCCTCATAAAGACAGTAAAAATATATTTCACCAAAATTTCGTGTGTTTCCTTGCAGGTTAGGTTAGGTTAGTTTTAAATTTTTAATTTTGGAAAAACCTCACAAGGATAGGAATGCACGCCTGTGTGTGTTTGTGAAGGGTTTCTTCAAGACCAGGATAAAGTGTCCAAAACAATTTTAGCCCCATTGTACTTTTTGCGTATCATCTGGTAAGTTGTCACTCACGTCGCTCCGATGCAACAGTGGATGCAACATGCAACTCTAGTCAGTCATGCAGCACCGATCGGTGCTGCATGACTGACTAGAGTTGCATCTTCTCGTGTGATAGACAGAGGATAGAGGGAGCAAAACCTCACTAGGATGAAGAATATTTTAATTGCCACGTCGCATCGATACATCCCTTATCGGTATGGGGGTGGGGGCCATGGCTGGATGGACGAATCATTGCACGGAAGCGGCATACGGGATAAGGAAGGCTATATAGCCATGGTGTCCTCCATGACCACTTGGGAGAGGCTCATCGTGGAGACCCTCATCTCCCTCAGCTCCTGCTCCACCTGGGTGTGACTTCTCGGCCTCATCCTCATTTCGTCCAAATCTATCCCAAGGAGCTCTGTCAGCCAGAAGGCCACTGTGAACATCCGAGACATCTTGCTCGGTTGGTAGGGAGGGCACAAGGGCATGTAGATACAGCCGGGGACGGTGTGAAAGAGGGGGGTGATCAGGGGGATGTCGTAGGTACGAGACTCCTGAGCCTTGCTCATCAGGTCAGAATCGTCAATCTCGGCAAATTCTTGCCTCCACCTCACCATGCCACGGTCCTCTTTGTTGCCTGTCGACAGAGCAAGAAGGGATATTGCAGTCATGTTTCAGTTCATTGATGTTGCATTTGGATTGCAGGTTGATAAGATTACTAATTAACCCTTATTCGACTTATAAGTCAAAAGATAAGGGAATCAATTATTATCAGAAAGCTATCATTTAGCTGCGGTATTTTTGCACACAGAGCGGCACACCAGTACAGTACACTGAATGACCACCAGTCCGGTATATATACCCCGGGTTACCCATCTTGACCTCTAGGTGTTCTGCAACCCGTATTTTTGAGGGCCGGGTTTTCTTTAATCTTTCCAAATGTGCCCTCGTCCCATGGTGCAAGGCCTATGTGCGATGTTGTGGCCGTGGCCTCACTAATCTAAGAGGTAGGCTACCGTAATACTGACATAATTGGGATAACAGAGATGTTCAGAAGGGAAAACCTTTGCTGTTCTCAGAGGAAACGGGTGTTTGGAAAGGTGTTTTGTCAGATGCCATTAAAATGGGGTAAAGTGTGAACTCTTACAAAGATGTTCTGTTTCCCAATATTTTGTTTAGCCAAAGTTGTAAAACATTTAAAACATTGAGTCATGCAACCGGACCGAATGTCACATTCAAGACCAACAAACCCAGCCATTCAAAACCGTACTGTACTGTACAATACTACCAGCATAGTCACCAGATTGAATTTGCAACAAACTGATAGTAACCATACGAATTTACCGATATTCTGCTCAAAAATATGGTTGAATGTTTTTTCCATACAATATTATTTTATTCTCTTTCTATAAAAAATATGTTTGCATCCAATTAGACCACTCCACTACAGTCTGTAAGCTTCTCTACATTGTTGCCATCATCAGCATTATCATCATCATTGGACAACAATTCAGTCGAATGATGAATTCTAACATGTGAGGCCCACATGTTCTAGATATAATGTGGTTTAATTAATTTTTGCATGACAGCAGGATCGAATTAATATATCGGTACACTGGAATATTCATTCCGGAGTACTTATCTATCTACAAGAAAACGCCATTTAGGTTGCAGATCATTACATGAGGTACCGTACCGTGTCTCAATAATTGAGATTATTCAGCAGACTTAAATATTTCACTGTACACCTATCGTAATTTCTGAGGATCCAGTAATAGCTCTGGAATTCTGTCAGGGAGTGAATCCAATCAAGTCAATGTAACACGGAACTGAAGGTCGGCTGTGTGAGGAAGCGGTAAAGGGCCCAACAACTATAGCCTATACGCAGAGTAAGCGGGTAATATTAAACAACAAAGGATTGTTCATAGTTACATGTTCGTGTATACTAATCAAAATAACAACAACTCAAGAAAACAATTAACTCAATGCACCAGAACAAAACTCAGGAACCTTTTATGAGTCGGCGCAATAAACAATCTTAGCATTTCGCGGTAATCACCAGTGTACCAGAACTTGACTAAATCTAGTGCAATGGAGATCATGTTACAGCTGAAGTTTTGGCCCGAGTTGATAAAGAACTACTGTAGATAAATCAGATATAAGTTAAATATAATCATCACTGTGAAATACCTGGTACTATAATGTCTAGGATCCACCCAAGAACAAAGGCAATAAATACGCCATTGGAGCAGGAGGCCACAATGAAGTTGTCCCAGAAAGTGTCTCCAGTGAATTTTGTGTTGGCTGCGGTGGAACCTTTCTTTCCGTCGCCTTGACGAAGAGAGTACATCCAGTCCTGGGCCATCTGGCAATATAAGTGAAAAATACTGCGTACGGATTTTTCCATACATAATTTTTTTAGAGATATCACTCATAAAATGTTCGAAACTGCAAGATATTTTTCTTTTATGTGCAGTAGAATCGGAGAAAAGTATGCTCCAATCAGTCACGTAGTACCAAGGCACATAAAAATAGCATTATAATAACAATGATTATAACCAAGATTATGGCAATTTCAGATATCTATCATTTGTAACCGTTGCAGCTGAGTGAAAAAACGCCTGTGAGGTCCAGGTGCCAAAATCCCACCTTAGTCTATGCCTCTGTGAGTCCAAGCAAGCCCAGACAACTCAATATCTGTCAATATATAACTGTGCGACCATATACCAGTTATTTCCCATGTCAATGCAGGTATAAAAATTTCACGAGTGGCAAAACTGGGAAGAAACCCTACTGAAAATGGTCAGTGACCTCACTACTAAAATGCTGCAGAAAATTATAAGTGTGGATGTACGTAACTTACTAGCGCCGATGCAGTGGTGATTCCAAGCACAAAAACATTCCTCGGAGATGCAAGGTTGATGTGGGAGCAGAAGATCATACCAACCATGCTCGTCATACCAAAGAACATGACCATGAATCCGCCAATGACTGAATACGGCGTTGCTGCGACGATAGCCATCACCTTCCCACTGAAACTGCTGATGATCACAAATACTGCTCCCAAACATGGGATGAACCTGCTGGCCACCTTTGAGGTTTCCAATGAGGTGAGGTACACTGTCACAGTGCCCATGCCTGTCCCAGCACCAACTGACCCGGAGATCATGCTCATTACCCCATCAATCAGGGAGGATCGGTTGATTGAATGTGCTGGTGGGTTCGGAGAATTAATAAGTTCTGACCCTTTCTGGCAGTCCAACACTGAGTTGACCATGCTGATCAACATGGAGGGTATCACAAACACCAAATGATTGCTGTCGTAAAGGGGTGGACGCCATGGGTCCAAAACGGGGGCACTGGACCAAGCACTTGTAGATATCATATTTAGATTTTTACTGTTCAAGCCACTTTGGAAGATGCCACATATTAACCACATCACTAAAATGGTTAGCGTAATCTGGAATGCAGAAAGATTAATATCTTAGAAAAGAATCTGGACTTCTCTTCGAACCAGTTATTGTGATCGTCTAAATAGGCAAACCGGAGGCAAACTATATGTTAGACAGACAGTGTCAAAAAGTAGAAGAAAGACTGGCAGAAGATGCCACTTTCTTGTTTAAAACAGCTGTCACGTGTTACATGTAGAGTGGGATTCAAAAAACTGGCAAGAACATTTTTGCATAAATATATGGCTGTCCAGCATATACAGGGTGTTTATTGTAACTCTGCAAAGACTTTCTGGGGTAATAGAGGGGACCAAGACAAGTATTTTTGACATAGGAACCTGTGTCCGGAAACGCCATCTAGAGGGGGTTCATAGACAAGGAACGGGTGCGCTCAGACGCTTCGTGCGGGAGGCGCTAGGCGAGCGGACTGTTTTGTTGATAGATGGTGCTCGGATAGTAAACATCGATGCGATGTGCCATAACCTGGCAACAGCAGAGCCATCTAGCAACTAAAGTACGCCTCCTAGGAGATGCGTGGATAGCCAACAGCGGATTTGTTGTTGCCAGGTTATGGCGTATCGCGTTGTTGTAAGCAAACAACGACGCGATACGTAATAACCTGGCAACAACTGCAATCTATCTATCAACAAAACAGTCCGCTCACCTGGCACCTCCCGCGTGACGCGTCTGAGCGCACCCGTTCCTCGTCTATTAACCCCCTCTAGATGGCGTTTCCGGACATGGGTTCCTATGTCAAAAATGTTTGTCTTGGTCCCCTCTATCACCCCTGCAAGTCTTTGCAGAGTTACAATAAACACCCTGTATAAAAAAACCAAGCCCGCATAATATTATACTCCTCTGGTAAGATCAGCCTCAGTTTCAGACGCAGACTGATAGCCTGTATACGAGGTAAACTCTGCAGATCAATAGAATTACATAGATTATGCGACATAAATCACAGAATGGAAGGAATATTTTAAAAATAAATCCCTGTAATGAAACCTAACTGTACACTATACACTGGAGTTCACAGTATACACTAGGCAATTATTAAAGAATTCAAATGAACACCAGAGTTATTTTTGAAACCCTTCTCGTGTGTTTTTCAAGTTACCTATATAGATATAAGTTACGTACATTTGATTATTTCAATCTAAGGGTTTACACAAGTATATTTGGACTTACTGAATATTTCTGGATTAGCCGTTGACGGCTGACCTTATATCCCCATCGAGTCATACCTGAGATAGGAAACTCCACAAGTCGCAGGTATTGGAAAAAGAAAGTAGCCACAAAGATGCATCTGCAACAGCATAAGAGAAGGCAGCATGATCTTCGTGCCAAATTACTCAGAAGTGCACTAACTTGTCAATAGCCAGCTATACAGTATGTACAGTACGTGTAAATGCAAATGTTCCCATTATACCTACTGCACAAAAACACCTCATCCTCTCTTACCCAAATGCAAGTGGCCAGTTATCGCTGGACCACTTGATGGCATCTTGTCTTAGGGAGAACCCTGAGACAATGGTACAAGCGACCACGGCGATAAGTGAGATGCGCTGGGCCAGGGCAGCAGCCAGCCCTGTCACCCCCATGAAGGTTTGGATCCCCCCGGACATTATGATTGCCCCTCTGACGTAAGCAAGCCTCTCAAGAATAATCCCATCTTGTTCCTTGTCGGACAGCTTGCTGAAGGTCGTTGGGTCAGAGGTGCAGTGTTCGGAAGGGTTCATGTCCAGCACGGATAGGATGCCAGACAGGAAGAAGATGCTGGATCCTGATAGCATTGGCATGCGGTTTCCTACCAATACCTGGACAAAGGTGGTCATTCCTGCCATAAATACTGCCGTCTGAAGCAGCTGGATTCGGATTGGACGGGCCACATCTGCACATAGGTGGTCAAGTATAATGAAGTACACGGGTACGGTGGCGGACACAGCAATACCCACGACCTGAGGAGAAGAAAACAGATATGACAGGTATGCTCGTTTGCATCGTACGACATAAGCGGCGTTGTCCGAGTAATTTTCTTTTGGCCCTGATACGTGATACCCTTAGCGTCCCATCTACCCCACCCTGTCTGGCCTACATTTTTGTTGATGTGATCCTGAATTTTAGCAATCAGTAAGCTGTAGCATTTTGAAAGAGGCGAGAGAGCAGTGGCGTAGCAGGNTAGCAGGGGGGAAGGGGGGGGGGGGGTGGCGGTCCGCCCCGGGTACCAGCCCGGAGGGGTGTCGTCGAGGGAGCAAATAATAATAATAATTTTTTAAACACAGTTTTGTGAACTTTGCATAACCGTTCCACGAAACCAAATTCGTCCAATATGAAGGGACCGACCTTTCTACAGTACTTGCTTATATCCGATGTGCTTCAATGTGCGTGCAGTAGCCTAAAGGACAGCTGTTCGTAACCTGGGGTGCGAGCAAGGTGCACCTCTGGACTTAGTGTAAATATGAACTTAATCAATCTAATATATATAAAGCCCCTAAACGAGGAGGAGGAGGAGGAGGAGGATATAGGATGGAAAAGATCTCCCACTTCCCGAGGTCGTACAGACCCCGGACTTACACCGTTGTATTCCTTGCACCCACTTTCCAATGTTGAAAAATCCTCAAAACCGCGAATTTCCCAGCCGTTTTCGAGATCGCCAAATTAAATGTAGACGCAAACCCGAGATCGCGAAATTAATGTATACCGCCAA
>JYFJ02004818.1:18052-29265 GCA_000934665.2 Catajapyx aquilonaris | reverse complement strand
ACACTTATACGACTGACTTTACACGAGCCCACATTGTTAGTCCAATATGGAACTCAAGTTTGGAAGCTGGTTTTGATCGGTTTTTGATCGATCAGCGCAAAACCAGCTTCCAAATTTGAGTTTCATATTGGACTAACAATGTGGGCTCGTGTAAAATCAGTCGTATAAGTGTTGTGCCATTCTCATATAATTCGAATCTACACGAATATTCGTGTCGATTCGAACACATATGAGAATAGCATAACACTTATACGACTGATTTTACACGAGCCCACATTGTTTGTCCCATCTGAAACTCAAATTTGGAAGCTGGTTTTGCGCTGATCGATCAGAACAGCGCGGTTTGTAAAATAACCTCCTGTTTACACATATGGTTGCCAAGGAAACACTCACGTGGTAACAATGGCGACACATCGGGCGACAATCATGATCATCTGTCTCGAGTACGTATCACTTCCTCTCCATTCATTTGCATTGTTTAGTCCCTCAAACTTCCTTTGTTTCGTAACGTCACGGTATATACGTTCGTCAGATAGGTTCTTGTCGCAAAGGGCACACTTTGAATTACACGATGGGCATTTACCATAATTAGATCAGATCACAATAATTAGCACCTGACCCAATAAAATAAACCGTCAAAATGCCGGAAACAAATAAAATAAACAAAGTGCTCATATGATTCAGAACAAGACCCCAACAAACATGTCATGTCTTTCTCACGCTTCGAATATGAAAACAGTATGTTGTTTAAACTGCTTATATGTAGACAACTAGAGAAATAGGCCATCACCTATCCTTGCCATAAAAATTAAAACAAATTGTGTAAGGTTCCTGGCGTATCCTGTGGCAAATTAAAATCGGGAAAACTGGCAAAATTGCCCGATTCACAAATTCGGATTTTCGCAATACCGCAATCACAGATTAGGCACAACTGACTGAGTTTCACATTTTAATTTTACATTAGTAGGAACCATTTTCATTAGAAATTATGGCGGTTTGTGGCAAAAACGATCCTGGAGCACATCATATTATTCGGTCTCAGGGGAAAATTTTCGATATACATTTGTCGTATGTATAATGGAAATCTGTTCGGGAAGGAAAATTTTCTCGGAAACGGATCGTTGTCGTCATAGACACTTTTCTTTTCATTTTTACAATAGGCTACTCGAATTTTGGTCATTCCAGAATATTTCTCTCACAATACTGTATGCATCTGGTGGCAAAGTACTGTTAAGTTGTAGACTGCGCCGAAACTTTTTTCGACAAGTAGTATGGACGAACTTAGGAAGAAAATCACAGGTTATGTATCGTGAATACCTGTATACTAAATCAAAGATTTTTCATAAATTATGTTCGAGGCAACTGGCCCTAAGGTTCTTCAAGTGAAGCAACCATTGCAATCTTACTGAAATTCATTCTTGCCAATAATGCATGGTGATGTAAACGGTGCGTGTCTCTTAGCTGGAAGTATAGGTTCCTCTCGAATTTCTGAAGTGAAATTGCTGTGGTTGATTTGCTAAATTCCGGCTCTTTTATATGCTGAGACACCTCCCACTCACGATTGAACAGGAAGTATCCTGCTGATTAGGCTCCTTTTCTATATCTGAGTGGCCTAACTAGCAGGATAATCACCAAGGATTCATGCAAAATCTACGGTTGCCAACAATAATTTGCATGGGATTATCTCAGGTACCGGTATATTAGATTTCATCCCACATTCGTATATAGAAATGGAAACCCCATGTACAGAATTCGCATTATACATTTACAGTACTTGCCATAACTTTGGTGCATGAGATTTTGCTTTGCCTTTCTTGTGGAATTATTATTTTTTTAAACGATTACAGTACTGTACGTGATGATATGGGGCATTATCTGGGTGCAGGTCAACTTATCGATAGGTACTCGGTCGGCTTTTTATCGAAGTGGATAGAATCTGGAATGCCCGTGAATTCGCCAAGGGAATTTGTGAATGTGACCTACAAGCTACCAGACGTTTCGATTTAAAACAAAAAGTTCAGTTAAACTAGGGCACGTTTGCTATGCTTACGTTTTAACTTAACGACAAGACAAAAATTCTTACACATCAGCATGTAACCTTACTGCTTTTGTTTTAATTTGCCATTAGTGCACCCAAAGGGCCATTGTGCAAAAAATTTCAACTTGAGACCGTGTTTTTAAAACATTGCCTTCAAAAAGCATGCCGGAGGATTTAATTTTCTGCTTTATAATCAGTCACATATTAAGGCTTTCTTTGAACTGAAACATTATTATTTATTAAATTTATTTATTTATTTTATTTATTTGTACCCCGGCTTTAGGGTTAAGATTAACCCTTTGAAACATTATTATAGTATACGATCAAAATATATGGGATGTTGCATAAATGCAGTAAATACAGAGACCTGTAATACATAAATAAACTTTCTTACTGCACACAATCGTGGGCTTATAAATAGAACATACGGAAATGTTAATGCGATGTTTACGGACCTCTTCTGCTGGGAACACCGTGCACTGCATTTTACATTTACGACGTAGGGTTACTCACTCTTCAAGGTGATTCCATGTCAGTTCGGCCCTGTTTGGACCCTTGATGTGGCGGATTTGAATGATATTCACAGGTTATGGTGACACAGCGTTGCTAAAACATTGTACCGAAGCGTTTTGATTTTATTTTTTTAATTTTTACCCGTTTTTTGGGGGGTGGTAATTTTGAGCCTTTTCTTTGCGAGCCGTTTTACTTTTGGCTGTTTCTCGGCAAATAATCGTGACACAGACGTGCTTTTTATATCAATATACTCAGAAAGGTTGATATAATCGTATGCTATGGTTAATTTTAAAATTTTACATTTTTGTGTTAAAAATATTTAAATTTCAAATTTTAAACTTTTAATTTTTTTAAATACGTATATTTATTTTTCCTGGTTTTGAGTTATGTTGTAGCCCTATATGTTACCTACATGTGGCCATATCAGTCCTGTTGGCTAGTATAATACTAAGGGAGATTTGGCCTCTTAAGTGAGACCCCCTCCATATGTCGTCATTATGATGGGTGCACCCAACATGCAAATCGCCCCACCTTGCTCAGTTCAAATGTTGATATTCAAGTTGGGATGACCACTGGTGAGGGTAACACACATTTAAGACTCATTTGGTAGCCCCCACCCCCTTCCCCCAAGCAAACCCGTGCCTCCCATCCCACTATCACAAATTGATAAGCGTTGCAGACATTTTATCGCTCTCGGAGTTACATACTGTACATGAAATACATAGGAATAAGTTCATGTGGTACGACACCATAGTCAGATAAACTATAAAGGACACCTGCATGTATATTCCAATTTGGCCCACTTTGGATTGACATCACCTTTATTGCTATTGTTATTGTCACTTGCTTAGTAATGACGTAGATTTGAACTTTTAAAAGACCCGATTTTATGCCCAGCATACTCGTACGAACCACTCGTAATGTACACCGGCATACCAGATTGAGCACCGTCTTGATTTCCGTAGAATTCTGAATTCCCGGAATAAACGTCCATAAAGGAGGGGTTGTGTTGGAATGGAAGACGGGGGATGACGATCTCGACGAGGATGGTAGAATCAAGCCCAAAGTTTTCATCAAAATAGTTGAAGCTGCGATGCATCCTCTTAGGCCAATTTATTCAGGTATTGTTGGAACGCTATTTCTCAATGCCGCACAGAAGAGGTCCACAGTGCGCCGAATTAACGAGATATCATCGGGAAAGCAAAATAATAAGCACATTTGTCCATTACTTTATAAACGGGTAGACCTCATATTGAACAACGATTCATATGAAGGCCTGAAATACAGAACGATTCGAGTCACATACTGGTCGACATTGTGTTAAACGTAGCGTAATGTGCCCTTTGCGGCCTACTTTCTGATAGTTCAGTCATTTTCCTGATAGGAATTACAGTTCCCCAGAGAAATGTTTGACGACCTCTCCCCCCCCCCCCCCCCAAAAAAAAAAANAAAAAAAAAAACCAACAGGGACAGTGCAATCATCAGACTTCCAAATCTCGAAATCATTCCAGTGCAGTGTGAATGATCGTTCTGCATTTCAGTTCTTCACATTTCATCGTAGCGAATCCACGAAGACGTGTAATACTATAAGCACCGAGGTGTGCGACGAAGCTGTGAAACAATCCGTTTTCAATCCCATCAGACGCAGCGGTACCAGTATGGATTATTCCAAAGCGTAAAAAGGTCTGAGTCGGAACGTCCAAGACCATTTTCGGACGTAGGGAGGAGAGGGCCCCCGTGAGAATGTGTCCCAATTGCGAGATTGTTCCATGTATAGTAGTTCCCCCAAAAAGGAACATGCGCAGTCACACTCCTCCCAACCGAAATTGTTGTGGGGAGGGAGGGAGGGGAGGATGGGGGTGACGAGTGGCGCTGAGGATGGGACACCATGGTCAGATGGAGGAAGAATGGCGGAGGAGGAGGTGGTGGTAGGGATAGGAGGGGTGGCCCCCAAGGGCGCCGCCGCACGTGACACCATGGCGGCAAATGCAAGTGCGTGAGTGTGTGCGTGCATGCGTGTGCGACACATGTCCCAGTGTGCCATGGCTGAAACCATGGACCAGACAGAAGCAAAGACGCCGCTCTGACCTTTGACCCACCCAGGACATGATCGTGATTCGGCCTCCCAGTTCCCCAGGTGGGTATGCGATATACCTGCAGCAGCCAGTAGGGGTGGGGCCAACCTCCACATCGATCTTTTTACCTCAAGAGCCGTCCGAGATGGTTGTCCCATACTCTGACGTTATATGGTTGGCCCATCCTCGTTTCAATTTCTTCACAACCTGTCTTACCAAAGGTCGCGCGGTTTCGTGCGGGCGCGCTGAGGCCCGCGCGGACCATTATCAGGTCTTGTCCTGCCGAATGAATAAATGAGAGTTTCCCACATGAGTGGTTTCAGAGGGGACTGAACTGTAATAATAGCCGTAGCTTAGCTTGTAGCCCACAAGCTTTGTGAAGAGTCCAATCGATAGCTGCCTACTGGGCCTCTCCCACACACACGCCCAACACAAATCAGACTTGCCCTGCCCTCGTTTTACCTCTCGGGTCAGGTGCGGGACAGATTCGTCCAGATTCATTATGTACCTTAGTAATGGGTCTGAGAATAAAATGGAGAGTGGTTTTAGAACATGGAGAGATTTATTGGGGCGAAAATGTGCGTGAGAGGAGCTGTAAGTCCGGCACGCATAGAGAGAGCATGGGGAGGAAGGAATACCGCATGCATGTTGACTGAGAGACGCATTAGGGTAATGGGTCGTATATCATAATTAATTTTCTGGGTTGCTGCATCAAAGTGCTTAATGTCTTGCGGCCCAGGAGGTGACTGCCAAAAATTGCGCAAAATCTTGCAGGGGGGAAAATGTCGCTTGAATAAATAATTGTCTGGTTGGATGAGTGTGTGACGTCAGGCTGACCCAACCCAGGTTGTGTTAACTACTTTTTGCCATTTAAAAGTATGAGTATGGTGTAAACAGGTACAATTTCACGTGAGAGAAATAGTGAATTGCGCGGCGAGGTTGCTTCTTTTTTGTTGTTGTTGTTGTTACCTGTCCGCTAGATTGAGGTTTGAGGTTGTTCAGTTTTTTGTTTGAAAGACTGACCATGAACTTGTATCGACTGTTAACGAGACAGTTAAGGTGTATTGGATTGCGTGTCACCTTTTTGCAGGTGTTCCATTTACCGTGAGAACACATAGAAGAAATACCAGCATATTGCAGTGGGCTATTTAGCGACGCAGCCTTTTAGGCCTTAAAAAGTGCCATTTGGAAAGAAAAAAAAACCTTAACTGCAGGATAAACTTTGATCAATGGCAAGGATGTTAAGTAACATGAATTTCTTGCTCATACTGTACTGTCGACCTTTGAAATCATGACAAAAACGGCATACCAAACATTTGGCAATGTGGTAGCCCATACCTCAGAACTCGTGGGTGGCGGATCGAATCATTTTGACAAGTGAATGCTATATGCCAGATGTGCCACCGAGAACGGGAAATTTCTATCAAATTCCGATTAAACTGCCAAACATGAGAATGACTGCCTTTTCTGGCGCGAATAACTGTAAGTCGGCTGAAATTGGTCAAACCATCTTCGTCTCCTGAATTACCGGCTCACTTGTTTCACCTTGTTTTTCTATGCTTATCTGTTAGCTAAATATGCTGGATTACTTTATGGTTGATTGGTTGGGAAATTTAAACTTTCATCTACAAAAGTGTAAGAAAATAATTTTAATATTTAATAGGGATCTATGCATGCCACTTCATTTGGGTGAATCATAAATGAACATTGTGTGATCCGATTGATGTCAGGGTTTCTCATTATTTTCTCCAAACACTTCTGAACTGTTGTACGGCTGACCTCAGACTGTAATACAAACAGTAATTTACCACCGAAAATCTATACGTTATTAACAAGTTGATTCTCACTGATTTTGACAATATCAGCATAGCGTGAATTATGTCATGTTAACCCACTCTTGGGGCTCAGTTGCATGTAGACAATGAATGGAGGATATATCCTTGTTAGTGTTATAAAATATTTTCATACAATCAATGCCAAGTATGAATCTTCCGTCGACAGTTTATCTCCAGTGGTGCAACCATACCTAAAAATATTATTCAAAATAGATAGGGTGTCTTGTTAGTTAAAAAGTAGGTGTGCTATCTTCCTTTCTTCCTTGATTTGCCATTGCACTGCTAAAATTACAATTTCTAGCTCGTAATTAGTAGCAGCATTAGCAGATATAATTTGTATCTGCTAATTTGTTTTAATAGCTGCGAGTTAGGAAGTACGCGCTAATTATCACTGTATGTAGTTCCCTCACCTATAGCTTAGTTCATATATGTGTCGCAATCACTATAGTCATTTGAACCCAAGCACGATCGTAACGAGAGAGAAGAAGCCATTCAAAAAGTGGCCTAATTTGGGGTCTCGCCAACATTTCAATCTCTAGTTAATTCAAATAAATTGCAAAACTCACCAAATGTTAGGTCAGGGGTCACGTGTCGAGTTCCGTCAACTTCGAAAAATTTTCCAATCGTGATTGGTCACAGAGCGGGACTAAAATATATTATACCCCACAATGAGGGTTATACAGTACGGTATACTGAAAGCATGTAGTATGTCGTTGTGTGTTATTGCCATAAGTTGACTGCTGGCGACAAACAGAAACGTGGCCACCTAACCTTATAAATATTAATGATGGCTAGGTAATTGACGGAGTCGGTCGTGTCCCAAGACCTGATGGGCGTCAATGTCTGACTTTCCTCTCTTCCCCGGCATACATGATTAATATAAAGACATGAAATGCAGAACGAACAGTCACACTGGAGTGATTTCGTGATATGAAGGCGGTTTACAATTTAAAAATTGCGTTGTCCCTTATGGGTACTAATTCATGTTCAAACATTACTGGGTCAGAAAATTAAATTCACCATCGGAAAGTACGCGTCTGTATGAATACACTGTATACAATGCCCACTTCATCAGTTTTGACCATAATGTGACTCTGATCATTCTGCACTTCGGGTTTTCATATGAAACCTGGATGGGAATTAGCGTATAAGGTATCGAAGTATTGAACGGTTTCACTTTGTTCAATTAAGGCGACTGCAAATTGTAATTTTTGGCATATTTGCCAAATGTCTTTCCTGCCGGTTTAATGGCAGCCATAAAAATCGTGTAATACGGCTCGTGCAAGTAACAAAAATTACTGAACACGATCGATTCAGCCCATTTGGTGTCTATAAGTAAGCGTTATACCTTGTGTTATACAGTAGTCACATAAGATTATTATCATACTTGTATACTAGGAGTGAAAAAGAGCTTGTATTCCAATTATTCGTGACATATTTGCCTATAAATTAATGCAGCAGATAAATCGATACTGTTACATTGTAACAAAACATTTGCCTCGTGGTATTGTCGCGATTGCAGACCCTCCCTCTTTCGTGTATCCTATTATAAATTAGACTATATTTGCGGCACATGCCTGCTGACAGTCAAGTGTGCCGCATGTAGTGGGACTTACAGGATATATACGAAAAAACTATAGTTATACACAACTGATTTAATATGAAATTATGTTTGCTGATTTGCTGTTTCTATTTTAAAATGCTAATCCTCCATATAAATAAATGTGACAAACGCTAATCTTTGGCTCTTGTCTGTCGGTCCCAAAGTACATTCTTCGTATATGAAGATGACACACGAAATTTCACGCAACGTGTGACAACCTTGGGTAGGTTTCGAAATTCTTAACTTCAACACGGAAGGAGGAGTGTTTTGTAAAAAGGTCTAGAAGGTGTCATTGGGACTATTCTTGTCACAGATTATTGCAGGGGACAATGCCGGGTTATTTTGGCTGACGTGTTGGTGTGAAAAGGAAGGCGTGACAACGGGAATATACCGTGATGTGCTGCACTTTTCACGCTCATCTATGGGAATATCTGTATGATGTCATTTACATGTCATCGGAGCATGAATGTTCACTCTTTGACTGAGATTTTAGGCTGAAGTTATACCGGTATACCGAAATATTCTCCCTGAATTTCGTCTTCATATATTCGGATTATCCCTCGCAGTCGGCCCTGGTTATAAGAAGTGACCAAGGGAAACTGCATGGCACCCTTGGGCTTAGATAGTCGACTCCGGAAATTGAACTCGGGATAGCTAGAATATACTAATAGTGTCCCCAGCCATCACTTGATGTATTCTTGATGGCATTGTTCCCAGTGACAATTTCTCCAACGCCGGAGACACCGAATTGCAACACATGTTTCGAAGTGCATATCCGTCACGGCCCTGCCTCACATGAAAGGGCCGTAGCTGTCCTGCCATTACGAATGATATGTGTTATTGCGTGTCCCTACACGAATCGCACCACCTGCCACACAATTGATTACTGATATTGTTAAACCGGGGCCCAATTATGACGTTGGTTTGCAATCGTTTTCCGGATCAGAAGGACTTAATATTCGTCGATCGTAGTTGGGGGCGATTCCATTTGTTATGGGGCAAGGGGAGATAATTACATAGGCACCGTACAAACACCAGCGCGCAGCACACTAAAAAATTCCATTTTTTTGTATTACATCATAATCGATTTGCCATTTTTTTGCGCTCGAAAGAAACCATACAAACACCGATAGACGGCTCAATATAGTATATGTAACAGTGGCGCGTATATGACAGCAGTGTGTACCTGCCCAAATTCACGTGGTCCGAATGATTCTATCTGCAGGTCTGGTGACCCTAGTGGACTACGCCCAACTGGAAGGAGTACGCCTGAGTGCATTGCCAGCTAGAGATCGAGAACGCCTGCAAAGAGCTGCTAGAATTCTACGTCAGCAACTGCTTCTGCGACAATGGCTTCACGAGCACAGCTTGACACACCATGCCCGCAGGTACAGTCACATTACGACAGCGATGATTCCATTTCAACGTGAATAGATATGATGTAATCAGATGCTATATAGTATGAAGAAGTCGTTGGTGCAGAGCTCGACGCAGTACGCAATTAAGTCAGGGCTGTTGTTATGGGACGGAGTGCTTAAGGGGCGGGTGGGGGGTGTAAATGAGGCTTGTCATCTGCATTCCGGCGGTATTTGTCGACAGGCTTCCGATACGCGCTTCCTTCCGCATTCCGCATCCTTCATAGGAGGCTCAAAGCACTTACCGCATCGCCTTTACTATTCCGCAGATGCTGCCTAAAAACGAGAATCAGGTGAACAGGCAAACTGCACCACACAGAACATGTCATTAGCCACAGCCTTTCCCCTCTATAGAGAGGATGTTTCGCTCATCCAATTATGCAGTGATCAATTTTTTAAATATCTAGAGTGAAAGTAGGTATGCGATATATTTTTTTTACCTGCCTGTAATTTTCCTGGTGTAAGTTGTTGCGTGATGAATTTGCGTTGTCTGTATATGATCTGGCCGCTGGGTGTGGCACGTTTTCTTTCCCGTTTTTGCATTTAGAGATGCGTTTGTAAATTAGCATTTTCAAAGAGCGAGGACGACACGAGCAACCTAATTACAGTTACTTGTAATTACGCGGCAAAGTAGCTTACTCACGGTAATGGTGTAACTGCGGCAAAGTACACACCTGAGTACGCCAGTGGCCGATCCCCTCGGGGGGTCCATCGTTTTATAGTTTTACTCCACCTAATCAGTTACGAAAGGTCGATTGCATGCATTCTTCATAAAAGGGGCCCTAACTGGATGAGAGGATATTTTCCTCCCTGATATATAATTACAAATTTGCTGCAATATTAATTCGCAATTGAGGAGAACCTGGGGGGGGCAGAAACTGTTTGAAAATGTAACAACCCGGAACCACATTTTATTGGGCCGTCCTGTAAACCTCCATAAGCCGTACTGTACTGCATGAATAGAGAAACAGGACCGGTGGTGTATACACACCGCACATAATGCTGATGGAAGTAGTCCACGCTCCGACGTTCCAAATTGGCCCAATTCGAAAGCTTTTGAAAGTAATACTTACCTGTCTACAAGACCTTACCTCGGTAAATAACTGTCATTACAACTGCGTGGCATGCTTGGCATAAATGTAGTTTTCCGGCATATCGACATATCCATATAGAAAATCCGGTATTATTCCGTGCGAATAGCAGGCATGGATGGTCCATTGTCTTTTATAGGAGAGGGGGTGCCCCCACCGTAATGCGTGTTACTGTAATACCGTGTTCGCCCGGTAGTAACTGGATCGCCAACTCACCTTGACCCGAATTTCCGGAGCCTCGCTTGGGGACTGCCGTATATATATAGTCTGCCGCACATTTTTCGACGACATCCATAAAATGGTTGCATTCCCGTCTAATTCATAAGGAGGAGTGTGCCATTAATTAATGAGAGACTTGTAATCAGTAGATGCACTGAAGCATACCGGTAGCGATAATTTTGGAGCGTGGCCGAGGTCGGCACCTGGGAGCCCCAGGTGTTGCGTGATGTGATTGGGTCAAACGGATAGACGTCAGTAGCCCGTGCCAATTTTAACTTGGTCACTTTTATAGATCCCGGACCCGGTCGATTTTGCAGCCCTTTTGTGCCCACCGGGGCCGAAAATTTATTAGCTGCGAATTTGTCTTGGCCACACTTGAAAAGGCATCAATTATTTGGCAGCCCAAAGGAAAATGGATCAAGGG
>JYFJ02004818.1:0-18046 GCA_000934665.2 Catajapyx aquilonaris | reverse complement strand
CCCCCCCCCCCCCCCTCGGATGATATTAGTTTGATCTCCTGTCGGAAGAGCGGCTGATTTATAGGGCCTGAATAATATTTTTTTTAAATATATGGAAGGGACGATGAGAAGCATGACTGCAGTGATGCTGAAAACCTGCCAAAGGTCAGCCAGCCGTTCAATAGCCGGATACTATATGGAAGTATAGCACCCAGCACGTTCCACCTGGTCTACCACCAAGTCAAACGGTTGCTATATGTAAGGGGGGGCAAGATGGGAGACCCATTTTTGCTGATACTGGTCACGTCTAGCGGGGGCTCACAAGTGCTATTATGAGGCGGAGGAAAGGGATATACCAGGGACGTTCAACTTGGGGGGGGAAGAAGGAAAACTTGGGACAGCATTGGCAGGATTTGCACAATGTTCGGAATGAATGAGGGGTCGTGACCAGAAGGCGGGATGGATATATATATTTTTTTTAAAGGGGTGTTTTCGGGTAATAAATGTCAGGACCTTCTTCTGCAGGCTGAGCCAGATGGGCATCACTTCCCTGGAGGATGTGTACTGGCTGGAAGATGCGAGGGCCGAGAGCGCTCTAGGGAAAGACCTGGGTTCGTGGTCTACTGCCCGACAGTCGCTGCCAACCTCCAAGTCCGACCTGGAGGTACTTAAGGCCCAACTTTGGGTCCGGTTGCAGCAACACAACGATCAACTGAAGGCGCCGTGGACATGGGGTAAGTAGTATTTCCAACACTTAAATTTGCAGTCCCAAGGAGAAACACCATATCTTCAAATCTATAGTAAGGGTGAAAGTCGCGTGCATTCCCTGCACAAATCCCCTCTGAGTCAAGGGGGATTAGTGCAGGGCATGCACGCGACTTTCACCCCTACTAGTTTTGTAGATAGGGTGTTTCTCCGTGGGACCGAAGAAATATCGGGCACATTGTTGGCGGTGGGTTGAACGGGCGGGGCGTTGACACACATCAGAAGCAGGCGAACTGTCCAAATCACGAGGCGCTCCAGTTCAAAGATTTCATCGCCTTTTGCCCTGTATACCGGGTGCTCATTAGTAGTCCTTTCTCTGCGCTGCTAGCCTTTTAGTATTCATCTGCATGCGGCACCATTTTCTGCCTCCCCCGGCCCCCTAAGCCTAGTATATAGGCTGGGTCTGTGCAATTATTCATTTGCAGCCGATTTCTTCACGCTGTTGCTCGGAATTGACTCGTCCGGGCATTTATTATCGAGCGTATAGATATTAGTTGGAGGAAAAATGGGGATGGAGATAATTTTCTAAATAGGTGAGCTAACAATAGGGCTTGCGTCAATTCTAGGATATGGCGTTGTATTTTTCATGTCCCGTAATTGTCTCATTAGAGCGGACTAATTTTTCTATAGCTGCAGTTCATTTAGGAAATTGTCCCTGCTGGCTGAGGGGGTAATTTCGATCCGGGTATGTCAGGAATAGGCTCCTTGATACTGGCATGCGCGTCGGTTCCACCCAGTAATGAGCGTGTCTTTATTAGTCTTAATTGAGGTGGTACTGTACGTGACAGTATCCAGTGCGCTTTTTTTTGTTGTTGTTGTTGAGAAAGCGACATTGGTTTTTTTATTATTATGGGGGAAGAAAGCGTCCGATTGGGTTAGCTGGGTGCCTCGTTTTTTTTTTTGTCTCGGGTTGGGGACTTGGGATAAAGATGGGGACAGTTCGACCTTTGCTGCAATATACTGCAATACGGATTTGGAAACGGGTCCATAGGCATATATCCGGGTCCCTTGGGGGCTATCCATAAAGTACGCCACGCAGATTTTTGGCGGGTTTGAAACCCCCTCTGCACCTAGCCTCCATGACGCAGTGGCAGACATCATTCGGAAGTACCGCCTTCTTATTTGCAGTTCTTTTCCGCACAAAAATTTGCATACCTGATGTCAATAGCGCACATCAATAAATCATATATAGATCGAAGACTGTAGTAGTACCTACTGGCCATATTTACAGTGTATGACAAATTGTCAATGACGACACCCCCGATGCGTGTTTCATCAGTGTTATATTTAATTTTTGAGCTTGTCAGCAGCATGGATGTCCATTTTGTATCTCTTAATAACGACATATTTCTCAACCTGGAGGGGTCGCAGATGTTCCGGAGTACTGCATACCTCTATACACTTGTCCCATTCTGCTCGTCACATTAGGTAGGCTACAGTTAGCATTGCGATCCTCCAATCGATAGGCGAGAGGTGACGTATGTTCACGTAGCATGCAGGCTGTAGCACTTTTCAGGATTCCGGAGGGCTTCCAGAAGAAATAGCTCTCAGAAATGTTGGCACCCGGAGGAAGTGCACATATTGAGTGGCGTATTAGGGGGGGCACATTGGAACTTGGTTGTAAGCACCGGCAGTCAGGGGGGCGGTTCATCATGTAGGAGAGCGAAAAGAGGCAATTTGTAAGTGGGTGGGTTAGGAGGAAAATGCGATGAGGACTGAAGACTATCGACTGCGTGTTTGGCTAGCTTTCAGAGCCGCGTTGAAGGGCTTGCCATTCAATTGTGGCCTACTCTCTATCGACGCTTTTCTCCGGATTCAAGGAGGGTGAGGGGGTTGGGGGGGGGGTGGAAAGAAGAAGAGACTCTCTGGACTACTTCCAGACACCACACTGCTGTGAACTCCCCTCAAGGCGTTCTAACCACTAGGGAGTTGCGCACGTTTTTTGACTGCGGCTATATGCGACATTAGGGGCCCTCTCCTGATGTGTGGTCAGTCAATGATCCCGAGTCCTCCGACAGGGGATGCTAAGTGAAACTAATGGGTTTCTTGAAGGAGCTCTGGGGGAATTGGGAATGAGAGCACTGCATCAGTGCTTGGGGGTATTACGTAACGGGTACTGAATACAGAGATGCTTACAGGCCGTGACGGGGTGTCATTAGAGAGCGGAGTGGGTGGGAGGGGAGGGGGTTGTTACGTAATGATTTTCAAAACTGACTCGCCAAGGGAGAGCCCTCAAAGGCATGCCGCAGTCAAAATCATAAGCCATGTCTGATTAAATGAAATGGTGCAGTTGCAAATTATTGCGTTATAGGCCTGCTGATATAAAATCATGGTGTCCTGTACCAGGATACGTGCTGATATGCGGTGGTTTTATAAACACCAAAATGTTCATGTAGTCGACTCTTTCGAATTTCAAGATGACATCAACGGAGATGTCATTTGGAACTTTTTAAATCGGCATATAATTTGAGAATGTTTCGATGGACAGTACTGCTTAATAAATGGTAGAAACAGAGAGAACCTGTCCAGCAATCAAAATTTGGGTTAGAAGGTATAGTCCTTTTATTTATTAATGCGACCTGCCATGCATTGTTAATTGAAAGGAGTGAATAATTAATGAAGACTGCTGTAGAGGTACAGTTCAGTATGCAAAATTTATGCAGCTTTAAACCTCGGACATTCTGAATTTGTGGCTGCTTACGCTTCACTTTTAAAAACATGCTAGGTATTACAGGTAGAGCGTGTGGCCAAAAGTGGTACACTACATGAACTGTCTTCAATGTTTCAGTTACAGCCATCTCCAGTGGCATGAACTAGTAGACCCTACACTGTATGTAACATTTTTGGCCACTATGTAAATGTCATATTTTGACATATCATATGCATACAAATTATGCCAGACATGCACGAAAGGAATAACACTAGATAACTTGTCGTACCAACTAAAAATTTATTGCCATTTGAAGCGTTATTTGCCAAATAAGGCTGAAAGGTATTCACCATTGCAGAATGGGGTAGCATTACCAATTTGGCATGTTTTCACAATAAACGCGATGATACTGAATTGGCTATAGTTATCTATGTTTACTATGTACTGTAAATATCTAGCGCAAGTGCATTGTACAGGGTGGCTCAAAAATTCCACCAACTCCTTGTAACCTCTGGAAAAAAACTTAAGTGTAGAAATTGTGGATAAATTACGAGCTCACAGGTTTTAACCATTAATGAGCTAAACATTAACCTTAACCACTGTCATGCAGGAAGCTGGGATTATAATGAAGCACTGCCCACTGCAACTCCGTTTTTTTTTTTTTTCATATAGGTTTCCCCCTCAGACCCCTGTGACCTTCGAGTGGCATTTCAGGTAGTTTGGTGGGGTGCCGCTTCGCTTTAGTTTCGCTGCTTGGCTTAACACGGAGGACCGAGACTCCCAAACCGGCAATTCAAATCTAGTAGGCATGGTCCGTTCGTTCCTTTGGACTTCCAGGGCCTGTTCGCATCCACGTTCTCATCATCCGTTCTGAATAAAAGTAATAATTTTCGCCGCAGTGTAGGGGTGTCGCTCCTCGATTTACTGTATTAGGGGCCGGGTGGGACTCTAAAGATCCACGCGATAAGAGGGCAAGTTGCCAGACCTGTGTATACAGTATATGATGGGTTTGGTGCAAAAACAAGGCAAGTCCGCTATTCTTACTTTCGAGAAAACAAAGAAAAACTGAATTTCCGGCAAATTTTGAGAATGTTTCTAATGATACTTTTTTGTTTGATAGGTTGATACCAAAGTAAACATGCACCTGAATATGAAGTTTGTACTATGCATATTACACATGCTACAGTAGAATATAATGTGGACATGTCTTGTTTTCGTACCGAATGAGAACCAGACATGTCCAAATAAATTTTTGTGTATATGTTATGAGCATATTATGAGCATGAATATACTTTTTCTGAATTATAAGCATACATAGGGGTACAAACTCATCACCTCATTCATCATCAGGCTCCCTCATCACTCTGTTCAGCCGTACTTTACTTTAGTGACTGATACCAATGGGGCATTCCACGATAGTGGACTTATCCGGTTTTTGCACCAAACCCTTCAACAAACATTCCTTGCCTCGACCGTGGTATTTGTGGAGAATTTTTCGAACCTTACAGACTAAATAGGAGAATGTAGGACTAAATAGGAAGACCAAAGCATCCAATGACTGTAAGTCGAGGAGTTGACTAAGGCTAAAATTAATGGGGGTAATTAGGCAATTAAGTGAAAACGATTGAAAACAGCATAGTTGGGACAGGCAGTGTCATCTACCATGAGGCGCGATGGCAAGGCTGCCAAACGCGGCTAAACGTTCGAAATTGAACCTGCTGAGGAACCTTGTCTGGGCTGAGTATGTGAAAATGAATAATTGTGAGACATGTTTCTGGACCAAGACCAGCGATGGCCGACTAATGCAGACACTAATGCAGATGCCCACATACGTTTATAAAGGGGAATTATTTGATTTTAGAAAAAAACGTTGCCGGAAAGTGCAGGGAGACTTTAGACCGCTTTAGACATTGATTGGGTCCTTTGTCGCGCGCCCTGGTTGTATTGCCTGATATCCGTTTTCGTAGTAACTTTCATGCATAACCTTGGCTGAAAAGTTTTGAACACGGGGCCGACGCCGGGCCGACGCGACGTCTTGTCCCCCCTCCCCCACCCGGGAAGTAAGACAAAAATCTGTAAATCCTAATTGTTGATATTAAAAGCGTACCGGTACCGTACGGTATGTTTTTAGATGTGCAAAATATGCTGGAACCCAACACCTCATGTCTCACTATTTACAAACACATTTATCGCGATGAATGTGCATGTAATTCCGGGTACTTGTAATACCTGCAGTGTAAATGACAAAATAAAACTATTTGCCAAACAATAACAATAAAGTGATTTCGGGTGATTTAATACCAGATGTTTCATTCGCGTCAGCCACTCGTAACTCCATCTCCTTTTGCATGCGCTTAGCGAATCCCCTATCACTGGATGTGGAGCACTGTACCAAATCGCCTTCGGGACGACGACTTCTGAACAGTAGGCTACTGAACTTACCTAAGCCGTCAATTCTCATTCAGCCCAAGTTCAGCCCCAGTTTGCAGATCCGCTGTACCAGCCACCCGAATGCTGCTTGGTCAGCCACCCGAATGCGATATGGACCAAGCAGCATTCGGGTGGCTGGTATACAGCGGATCTGCAAACTGGGGCTGAATGGGAATTGACGGTGTAGGTAGGTTCAGTACTGTTCAGAAGTCGTCGTCCCGAAGGCGAATTGGTACTGTACAGTGAGCTACATACAGGGATAGGGGACTCGCTTAGCTCACGGCCTTCCCCATAAGGCTAGATAGGGGGTTGCATCGCATAGTGGGAAACAAGAAACTGCCACAATGCATTCTCGCTGTTTCAAACCTATGACATCATCATATTAAGTTCTATAGTAAGAGTTTATCTAAAATGGCCAAAACTGTTGTAACCACACTCTACCACATTGTTGCAGAGTGGGACTATGATAACTCTAATTTCACATTCATTTCCATGCAGGCAGCAGCACTGTTTGTAATTGATATATTGAAACCATTGTAATATTGTCTTCAGGAGGAATGCTGGTAGTTTCGGTGAGCATGGCTGGTCTGGTGGCCCTGGCCACCATGGCGCAGCCTGTTCTGACACCAGAGACCAAATCCAACCTCCTCCGCTATGTGACCGGAAAGTACCTGCTGCCCAACAACTGCCAGATTAATTTTGACTGGCAAGAACCCAAAGTCGTTGGTGACACCATGACCTTCACTGTAAAAGTAAGTTCAGATCAGTTATAAAGAGAGGGAACATTGAAATTTTTCGCAAATTTCAGTTCTTCCAGCGGAATGGGCGTCCCTATCCTATCTGCGACCAGGACAACTTTTTAGTGGAGATTACTCAGGGTTGCCATAAAGTGGCAGTAGCCACAGAATTAGGCGCAGCTGATCCTGCTATGGCCAATATAGCAATAATTAAGTTTACTGTACGGAGAGCAGGCCAGTATCGAATATCTGTACTGGTGGCTAATCAGCACATCAAGGGCAGTCCTTTTCTCAAGAACTTTCTCCCAGGTATGCACATGTGAAAGTTTTCCAGCATGGTAATCTTGTCCACTGGGCTGAGTCCTGTCCTATTATTGCATTCATGGTATATTATTTGGTATTTGATTGATATCAAAGATTGCCCCAAGCTGTAGGGTGACCATCTAATTCATCCTTTATCTTGGCCAGGACCTCCTGATCCCAATAAGACAGTGCTGGTACGTCACAATTCAACAGTGGTGTGCACTGCTGGGGTGGCACACAGTCTACAGATAGAGCCTCGTGATGAGTTCAACAATATGTGCTGTGGAGTCAGAATGGGAGGGGAGGGTGGGGAAGATATGGAAGTGGGAGCTGGGGTGGGGGCAATGGGAGGAAGTGGCGAGAACCCCCTGGATGGCTATGAGCTGAGCATGTGGCACATGGGCAGCAATGAGCCTCCCGTACCCGGAGCATGTCCCACGACCCTTTTGTACCACCCAGACTCTCAAAGACTCAGCATGATCCTTAAAATGGACCATGAGGGGTGTTACAGAGCAAGACTAACTTACAAGGGAACTACCCTCAGCAACGGAGATTTTGACATCATCGTCCTCAGCGGTGAGTATTGTGAAGTTAATACCTCGTATAACAGAATTCAGACTGCAATCATATATGGTGGAAATGTCATTTATGCTCCTCATGTTGGCTTCCTGATTGCAAGGTGAAGGGAAACATGCATGAGAGAAATGCTCTCTTATGTAGCAGGTACAGGAGTATGAACTAGGCTCAGGAGCATTTTGTAAAATCTCTGCTGATATGCATGTAAGCTGAATTCAATTATGGATTGTGTTTGGGTTAATGAGTTGATAATTTTAAACAAGTTTATTATGAAATGCAGAAAAAAATGTACAATATGCAGGAAGGGTGGTGAAGTGGGAAATTCCCTTCCCCAGCTGTTCCTGAAGTCAGAGAAGTGAGCACATTAGGTTAAAAAGGTACTGATGTGACAGTACCTATGGATAGTACTGTAGGGTTAGTTTGTGTATATATTTTGTCTGCCCAAATAATTAATTTTAGTGTACATTTGCAAACAAGAATTTTGTTAATATGTTGCAACAACTAGACTGGTGTGTTCAGTGCAGATGTGTACAAAATGGGTTGTTTCCTGACTCCAATTATATTTTTAAATGATAAATAAAAACGCTTTAGCATCATAAATAACTGCTCTAGGCAGCAACAGGAGGCCATATTGTCGCGTGTGAAGGTTATTTTTTCCATGCCAAATGTGCCCGGACAGTAAAGATATCTGCAATATTCTAAATATGCCATATTGCAAGTGCTTCTGGTCTTCCCAACTTACTGACTGTTTTTTATAAGAAATATTGACTTATTTTTCAAGATAGTGGTGAATGTATCAGGGTAAACTTATGGGACATAGATGAATTCACACAGTGAAAATGTGTATTAAAAGTCCAATTTTCATCATTCTGGAAATTTTAGTTGAAAGGTTTTGGACTATGTCTCTACCTGTGTCAGTGTTCATTTGATTACACCGATTAGTGACATAGGTGGATTGTCCTGCAATGTAATGCTATGAAATGTCTGAAGGATAATCATGGGGGGAATTTATGCCAGTGGAGGTATGTGCAGTAGTCCGAATAAATAGTAGTAGAGGTAGAGTTTGTAGTAGTGGAAATAGGGTTAGAAGTAGTTAATAATGATGATTATAATGACATTATTATTATTATTATTATTATTATTATTATTATTGTTATTATTATTATTATTTACTTCTTTATATGAGGAATAATAACAAATCTACACGTGCAATATTATCACTTCAAAATTAATATATTTGTCACAGAAAGTGGAGAACCCAAGAAACTGCAAACTGACACACCAGAAAATTTATTTAAACTTATTCCACATGGAAAATCTTCTGCCTGGTCTAGGGCTATCACTTGGGAACACAGATATAGAAGTATACAACTTATCTGTAGGGCCATTGTGCTGCCCTATATAACTCACAATTTTACATGAGTTATCTACTTTTCAATGCCTCCCCCTGCATATGCAATGTGAAACTTGAGGTATAACATGAAAATGACAGCATTATAATGCTGATATCACTTCCCTGCTGCTGATTCATTTATGGCTGAAACATGTTTCATAAAAAGTACCCTCCCACAATCCAAGCTTTACCTGTTGTCTTGATTTCATTGACACTAGGTGCCGAGGCGGCACTGGTACAGAGGAACACAGCGACCAAGAGTCACAACATTTACCATGAAGCCCGCCTGGTTGCCATCCATGGGGAGAGGTTGGCCAAACCAAAGAAGGTGTATGTGTATATCTCTCCAAAACAGCTGACCATCAAAGAGTACCTTTTCAAGCTCATTCCAAAGCGCCTACTCACCTTCCGCCTATGCCCTTCAACAAAGGTTAACTATACGTCGTAATTCTCTCCCTTCCAATTGTTTAGTTGTTTTTATTTCTTTTACCTCCCAATCTTGACTCCATTTTCAGTTTTCTTTTCCAAATGGCCAGAACCAACCAAACCAGACTGGTGGAGGAGGAGGTGGAGGCGTGTCATCATCTGCTTCCTCAACATCGCTTGTGGTAGATGATGGCTGCCAGCCCAAAGTGGAGTTGGCTACCCCCGAGAGAAATGTCATAGCAGCCACCTTCACACACTTCCTGCTCAAAAATATTGGTGGATCCGAGACATTTAGGGACAAGCAAGATTTCTTCTACCATGAGGTCAGGAAACACCATCAGAAGCATTACCACGACAAGTTTTCTATTGAGGTCCAGAGAGAGAATTTGCTCGAGTCTGTAAGTTTATTTTACCACATCTTTCATATAATTATGGTAAAGGCTTTACTTCTCTGTTGATAATGAAATTTTTTCAGTCCATGAAAGTTACGAAGAGGTTTTCTGTGGCAGACTGGTGCAAAAACTATGAGGTCACTTTCCAAGGAGAGCAAGGCAAGTAGTTAATTTTACATGCTCATATAGTGCTTAAAGTTAAGATAGTTTAATAATAATAATAATAATAATAATAATAATAATAATAATAATAATAATAATAATAATAATAGGGTTAGTGCTCCACCCATTTTTAATGGGCATCTGGCACGGTACCTTTATTGCTTTTTAAGGTGTGCAAGCTTTTTATTGGTCCTTTTCTGTAATGCCTGGGTGCCGCGAGCAAGGGAAGGGTGACTGGGAGGGGATGTGCAAGGTGCTAGTGCAATGTCTCAAACAGCACATTTTGTGAACTCCCCGGGTGGATTAGTCTGTCGGAGATTCCACCCAAGACTAAGCCAGAGACGACCCAACTGTGCACGAGATGAAGGGGGGAAAACCCGGGCTTGGGATCGAACCCGGGACCCTTACATCCGTGGGCGCATACATTACCACAGCGCCACTCCACCTCCCGTGTTAAGATGGTATGTTTCTACTATGAAACACTTGAAGAGACCTTACATCGTATTTAACATTCACTAAGCTTTCAAAGAACACCTCTTTATTTTACAAAAATAGCAGTTAATAACTCAGTTAATAGAGCAGAAAATTTTCTACTTAGTGGTGTAAATATCTCAAAACCATCAAAATTGTACTTAGTAGATTTCTCTTGCATGCCAACGATATGTGGACTCATATGGTACACGTATTTTCAGACAGTTTGTTGACAGGTGGCGTGTGAGTCATGCAGTAGTTGTGTAAATATGGTGGTACCCTTTCAGATATGTAACACATCCGCACATGTACACACAATCTTCCTGGCATTGACCTGTGAAGGGGTAGCCAGCAATGGCCAAGTGATACAACACCTGGCTATCTCATGACAGATACAATTATAGCTATCATATCTGCAAAGATAGATACAGTAGATCTGTTTTTTTCCATTTACTGCTCTGGTACAATGCAGGGTGTTCCAAGTATCAGGATCATTTTTAGCTATCCCTAATATTGGATAAAGTAGTTATTTTTGTTTAGCTTGTTGCACCCCAATCCACATGCCCAGTTATTCCCAGGCGTTCCCAGGTGTCCTATTATACAGGGTGTTTCAGAGTCACGGGTCAAGCGCGGGCGAGGGGGTGGGGAAAAATCGTAGGTGGCGACAACCCCGGTCGGTTTTATAAAACAATTAGAAATAGGGCAGTAATCTATTTATTTATTACGGCCGTACGGCGTGACCTCACATCCTTTCTGTTCGAATTGAGACTGGCACGAACTGGCAGGCTTGCTGGCAGGTGCACTGGGTTGAACCTGGATGAACGGGTTTTTAGCCTTGCGGGTTGCACTGAAAAAGGTGCTCTCATGCTGTACCAGTAGGGTACTGTACAAAGTAGTGTACTACTGTACAGTAGTGTGTTCAGTACCCTGCCGGTGTAGCATGAGAGCGCCTTTTTCAGTGCAACCCGTAAGACTAAAAACCCGTTCATCCAGGTTCAACCCAGTGCACCTGCCAGCAAGCCTGCCAGTCCGCGCCAGTCTCAATTCGAACAGAAAGCATGTGACGTCACGCCATACGGCCGTAATAAATAAATTGATTACTGCCGTATTTCTAATTGTTTTATAAAACCGACCGGTGTTGTCGCCACCTACGATTTTTCCCTACCCCCTCGCCCGCGCTTGACCCGTGACTCTGAAACACCCTGTATAGCAGTTGTTAATATGACACCTGGATCAGGGCACAACAAGCTACATAAAAAATAATTTCTTTGAGCAACATTAGCAATAATACAGGGTGTTTCAACTTTTTTGTCCGAACAGTTATCGGAAATATTGCACTATAAGCTGCTACTTTGTAAGCAGTGATTTGCAACCGGTTTGTCAGAGGAATGGGGAATATTCCCTGCGAATCTTAGGTTGAAGTGGCATACACTGCTTACAAAGTAGCAGCTTAGTGCAGTATTTCCGATAACTGTTTGGACAAAAAAGTTGAACCACCCTGTATAATTAAAAGCACCCCAATACTTGCAACACCCCGTATATTGTACCTTTGCTGAATATTGACCCACTTCCAGTATAATGATTAGTTTTTTCAGGAATAGAGGAATATTCCTAGGCTGCTACACATGGATAATGTCCATGATAATATTGCCTAACTATACGTACGGTATCAGGACAGCCTCCAATGTGCTTAGAGGAGGGAAATACATACATGAAGATCAGCTTTGTCTCTACCCACCCTTTCATGGTTGTCTCAGGGAATAAGTAGACAGGCTTGAGGCTTATATTCACTGCTGAAAAAGTATTATATAATAATTATAATAATAACAACAACAACAACAACAACAACAACAACAACAACAATAATGGATACCCTGTGATAGGCCTCCTTGGGCCTCTTAGGGAGATAACTTTTAAATGCCCGACTTTAATCATTGCCTGCGCTGTGATGGATTTTGATAGTGGGAGGAAACGGGAGAACCCCGAGAAAACCCACGTGAACACGGAGAGAACCCATCGAAACTCTATCCACATAAGTATCCTCCGTCTGACCTGGGAATCAAACTCGGGACCTTAGAGGTGGAAGGCTGCGGCTCTAACCACTCCGCCACCGTGTCGCCCACTGAAAAAGTATCAATTGAGGTTGTAGATCCATCATACAACCACTACACTGCAATTCATAAACAAGCATTTTCTGGATTGACTCATTCCGACTGAAGGGCTCATTTACTAATTTACTCATTTACAAAGCGTATTTGTTACATTGCAGTGATGTTCAAAAGGACTTACTAAACATATATGTAGTACTGATATAATTATATTTATTTTTTTGTTAGGACTTGACTGGGGTGGAGTTCGTCGAGAGTGGTTTGAGTTGACCTGTGCCTCTCTGTTTGACCCGGCAAGAGGTGGCCTGTTCACCAGTTTTGTGGACAGCAAGCAGGCCCTGGTCCATCCAAATGCTCGCCGCCCTACCGCTCTCAAGCTGAAGCATTATGAGTTTGCTGGTAAGGTGGTGGGCAAGTGCTTGTACGAGTCAGCATTAGGTGGAAGCTACAGGCAACTAGTCAGGGCCAGATTCACTAGGTCCTTCCTGGCCCAACTCATTGGACTTAGGGTCCATTATAAGGTGGGTTCTTCTGGCTGACATCAAGTGCCATCGCTAATTTATTGCATTCCATGTATTCAGTATTTTGAGCAAGATGATCCTGATCTGTACCTGACTAAAGTGAAGTACATCCTGGAGCATGATGTGGATGACATGGACCTCTTTTTTGTTGAGGAGGAGTATGATCGGTGTGGAAGGCTTCTGAAGGTGAGGGTATAGCTTGAATCTGGCTTGAATATACCTGAAGCTTACTTGTTGTAGCTGTGCGGTAATGTGTGACTTGCTCACAGCAAATTATAAACGATATCAGGGCCCCTCTGGATTATCCGGAGGAAACCTGAAAGTTGTTGTGGAACGCAGGAAAAGTTTGGAATGACTTATTTGGACCATTTAAGTTAAAAACAGATCATTATTGATATCCCAAGAAATTACAAAGCTCACAAATTCTTCTGTAAGTGAGTGCGATACATTTCCCTGCTCTGGGCCCACTCCCGCTTGTTTGCCAATGGCAAGCTTTCCATCAGGGGGCACCGGGCTGTCGGGATGGCTTCTGCTGGCCACCAGCTCGCACTTAATTAATAACACCGTTAAATGTGGTACAGCATTAACATGACTGAATTGGTGCTGCTGAGTCCATCAATTCGGAGCTGTTGGCAGTCTTTTGCATAGCCGAGTATATAGACTTGTAAGCTGTGCGGGAGAATATAGAAGTTGGTCATTTTTGAACCTACACAACTTTACCTTCTTACCTCAACATTACAATAAATTAAACTTGACTTCTCTTGTGAAAGTAATGGAGAAATGAATTGCCTCCAGAGGAAACAGAAGATGTAACATTTGAATAGACGTCACGTGCACAACTCTGTTGCTGTTGCTTATCTCATAACTACTTTGCAAAAACTTCCAATTTGCACCATATAAAGTTGAGTGACATTTTAACTAGGTTGTGGAGCTGATCCCAGGTGGTGCCAAGACTCGGGTGACGCACCAGACCAAGTACCAATACCTGGATGTCCTTGCCCAGTACCGCCTGGCCAACAGTGTCCGGGAGGAGGTGGATGCTTTCCTGAAAGGTCTGAATGAGATTATCCCAGACAACCTCCTCAGCATCTTTGATGAAAATGAGCTGGAGCTGTTGATGTGTGGCACCGGGGAATACAGCATAGCAGACCTGAAAGCCCACCATGTGGCCAGTGGGTCTTCATATGAGTTCAGAAAGGTGTTGGACTGGTTCTGGACTGCTGTGTCCAACTTCACTGAAGAAGAGATGGCCCGCCTGCTCCAGTTTACCACAGGGTGCTCCCAGCTGCCACCAGGAGGATTCTCCCAGCTCAGCCCCAAGTTTCAGATCACAGCTGCACCCACTTTTGCCAACCTGCCCACCGCACACACATGGTAAGTGCCAGCGCTTAGGGAAAAATCAGCGTCTCATACTTCTATTTGTTGTCTGAGAAGTCATGATTATTTTGTCTACAAGGTCTGAGTGAAATCATTAATTGATATGTAATTTGTCATTCCAGTTTCAACCAGTTGTGCCTGCCAGACTATGAGAGCTATGAGCAGTTCGAGAAAGCCCTCTTACTGGCTATCAACGAAGGGACCGAAGGTTTCGGTCTGGTCTAAAGACCAGGACATGTCAAAACCAAAAATGGAGGCAAGGTGGAGTCCAATTTGTGACAGTCTGGAATTAATGACAACCCATGTCCACAATGGGTTTTTAACAGGGCAGATCTTGAAAGAGTAGAACAGCAACAGATGACAGTTAGGTTTTCATAAGTAAGGTTCATCCTCAAGGCTTCCCTTAAGCCGTGTTTTTCTGGTTGCCAATTTCATCTGGAATCAATCCACTTGTTCATATGTGTCTACATTTTACCCTCTTCCCTGTGTGTAGAACACTGAAAAGAAAACCAAAAAGTGGTACACTAGTAGCCTAAAATGGACACACATGAACAGTGCTGCAGATTCAGTTTTATTTTTAGTAAGTGAGAGTACCTTCAGATTTTCGAGTAGAAGCGAGGAAAAAGCAGAAGCAAAAAAAAATTCTTTCTTCTAACGTTATTTTAATGATCTGATTGCTAGGGCTGTAATTAATAGATGCCATAAATGCGAGAGAGGCGAGAAAAATAGCTGTCAATGTTAGCGGGCATGAGCTTTTATGCTGGTAACACTGCCTAGGCAGCCTTCTTTTAAAGAGGCTTAATTTTTTTTTTGCTGCCCCATTCATAAAATGAATTGAGGCATTTCCTGGAAAAAGAATCATGTCCAAAAGCAATGCAATATGGAAACTTCCTAATTTCCAGTTACTTCTGTCATACGGATGGGTGGTTTTTCCAGATTTTTCACATCTAAGCTGCAGATTGCAGTGATACACAGGAATGTAAAAAATCTCGATTTTGCCATTTCTGGACGTCCTGCTTTCTTCCCGGAAATGCCTCGCATACTTGCTGGTCATTTTAATTTAACGTCTTATTTGTACAAAGGAAGATCTGCGTTGTAGCTGGACATATGCAGAAGATATGCAAAAACATTTTCTCCCGGAGACTGCAAAATATTTTCATTTTTTTTTTTTAATATTTATTTTTTGTTGTGTTGATAATAAAGTGGGGAGAGAAAGAGGCGAGAGGAGTTGATGGTCAAGAAACAAAACTAGTCAAAACCTCAAAACACGGGTCATTTTATAAGCGACTAATAAAGCTTTAACGAGGTTGTTGAGTGGAGGTGAAATGCCCCCAAACGCTTATTGATGTTGCGCTTGTGAATTATTCAGTGTTGCTTCAGTCCTTTCGATTTTTGTACTTGGGCCTCAGTGCATGTAAATAAGTACATAATAATGTAAGACATTAAAGAAGAAAAAAAAACTTCTTGCAAGAACAACAGTTTATTGACTTTGTATACATAGTCACTAAATAAATAATAGAAAAGCCGAAAAGTAATTACAGGTGGATTCATCATGATGCTTAGAAGTAGCCACTTAGACGTAGCTGTGGATTCCCTTTATTGTTGGTAAGACTACAGTAGCTATTGACTGCTTAGAAGGGTAAAAATCCCACCTTATCGTATCAGAAGTATACAACAGCTGCAAAATTTAGTCTCCTAGAGCAGGCTTTGTGACTGTTAATACCACATCCGTGTATAAAAAATTTACCGACTTGATTAGCACAAAAGAGGTCTGAGAATCATAACAAAATACGGTTGCCACAATGGGACCCCCAACATTGGTGTACAGCAGGTGGGGGAGACAGGAGTATGCAGTAAAAAATTGAGAATCCTTTATCTGAAATGCTTTCTGGTCCCAAGCATTTCAGCTTTTTTCTGAATATTTGGAATTTGCATCTATAAAATGAGACAGCTTTGCAATGTGAACCCTGAAGGTTGTTTAAGATCAGTTTGAAATAATTTTGCGTACGTGGAATTTTTCATCGGTGGCACGTCATGTCAGCACTTTGGATTTTGGATCAAGTATTCTCAACCTCTACAGCCACTGCTGCTGTTTCAACATTAAACCCCAATCAATCACCTATGTGTAAAATTTGCAGCAAGAAAATTAACACATCCCAACCAGTTGCCATGCTTAATTGAACTGGAAATATGATACAATCCGTGTTACAACCGAGAGCAAGTGAGAAAGACACAGTTGATGTCCTTAGCCTCAGCATATCAAAACTAGCAAGTGTGTAAATACAGACGCATGACATGGTACCAAACCAGGAGGGGTAGTAGAACAACTCACACCCTTGGCCTCATGGCCTTTAGTGTACTTGCCATGGCTTCTTCTGCTAAGCTGACTAAACTTCTAACCACATTTCAAATTATGTGATGCCATGGGGGTGCACCTCATAATTTTGCCATGCCCACCACGTGTGGAAGTTCGACACTCACTGAACTTGTACTGCCATGCATATGGAGATGCCAGACAACAACTGTGTCATAGTTTTGAGATGTAACACTTGAGTTGGATTTCCCCAGTTCAATTTCTTGCCCCAAATTTTACTCACCATAGGTCCCACAGGGTAGATATATATCCAGACACACATTTAAATTTCAGTTTATGCTAGTGTCACGTCTCATGATTCACATGTTGTAGATTTTGTCCAGAGACATACAAAGATTTGTAAACATAAACCTAGGTTTTTGACATGATCGTAGCTACATCACACTGGGATACGAACGACTTTAGACATGATTGACAGGGATTTAGAAGAAAAATAACACCGGCACAGATCTTTGTGACATTGTCGCCTCTTCCTTAGTTTCATCCAGTGCTATTCCAAATACCGGTCCTGCTGATTGTGTTGTTGGTCGTCATCATCCTAATCTCATTCCGGATATCTCCTGGCAGGCAGCTTTGGTCCAGCGAGTAGTTCAGTACAACCATGAGGCTGAGGGTTTTCAATGATGGGGCTGGAATAAATACTTTCCATCAGTCACTCCTATCTCTAGTACCAGACCCCTGACACTCCCTGTACCAGTACATTGCTCCCCCTGTGAGCTCCGCTGATCTCCCCCATCGAGGGGGGTTTGCCACTGGTGGCGCTAGTCTTGGTACCCAAGGCGCCTTACCGAGCGGGAAATTCTGAACCATATCAGTCGACTCCGATTGGCTGGAGTAGTTAAGGCCTCCTGTGCTACTCCACAGGAGGCCTTAACTACTCCAGCCAATCGGAGTCAACAAAATGGTTCAGAATTTCCTGCTAGGTAAGGCGCCACTCATCTTGGTTACTGAGACTAGTGCAGCCCGTGGCAAACCCCCCTCGGAGGGGAAGCAGAGCTAAGCTCACACAAAATGGCGCGGAGTGTCTGCCGCCTGTCTAGTACCATGTCTGATACACTGGCAGCTGAAATAATTCCAGGAATGTTCAACTGTGCATGACAAAGGGAGAAAACTTACAGCACCTCCTGTGACAATCCAAGGTTCATTCATATGATAGTGAGTCAGACAATAATGGATACCCCGTGATAGGCCTCCTTGGGCCTTTTAGGGGATCATCTTTTCATTGTCCATCTTTAATAGGGAGGCATGGTGGTCTAGTGCACAGGTTCCCATCCAGGGGTAGGGAACTAACAAGGGAAGTGTCTGTAGGGCCATCGGCCAATCGGCCCGAAAATGACACTAGGGGTAAATCGCAGGCCAGAAATTCATTGGTGAAAGTAAAA
>KZ539225.1:2931-19313 GCA_000934665.2 Catajapyx aquilonaris | reverse complement strand
CTCCCTCCCTCCCTCCCTCCCCTGCTCCATCCTCCTCCTCCTCCACTCACACACCCAGCGCAAATTGCTCCTAGCCCCGACTTTCAGTTTGGTCAGCGTCCCATGTCCAACCCCGGAATCACCTCCCAATGGCACAAGGGGCTGCTGGCCACACTGAGCGTTGCAACCCCCCTCCCCCTTCACCTCCTGTTCTACGTCTAAAAAAGGCCATGCCCGCATTTTTCTCTCGGCATGACTGCATCATCCAATCAATCCTATTCTTATCATGAAATGTGCTCGTACAAGATTACATTCAGCAGTAGATCAAGTCTACACTAAAGCATTATTTTGTAATGAAAAATAGCCAACTAAAACGTACACCTCAACACTCTGTATAGTGTAGAGACTTAAACAAAGAAGAAATTGACTGATTGTAGTGTTTCGTGTTCATTGCGGAAACTTGCTCTGTAATTCGACTCTTCTCATTCTCAACCTCTGTTTTGGTATCCGGTTATAAGCAGGTGGTGGAGGAACAGGTACTCTGTCCTATGGCAGGGGGCTGTTGGCTCATTGACAGCCGAAACATTAATTCTTTGGTCTCAGCCATAAAATGGAGAGGTCCTCATTTGGGGAGAGGGGACACTTTTGGGGGTCTTGCCCTTTTGGCAGGGTAGTTAGAGTTAGAGAGTCGCAGAAGATAAACGCGTGTGTATAGGGGGAGGAACTAACGTAAGCCCAGCATCAGTTGTTAGCCTAGAGCTGTGTGCTTCAGGAAGAGAGAAGAGAGGTGGCTGTACTGGCATGCCGGTATAGAATGGGATTTTTGTCTATACTTTAGCTGCCAAAAGCGCGTAATTTTTTGAGCCGTAAAATGAAGAACACGCCGTAGTTTTACGTCCTCTTCTCCATCAGCATCGCCAGTCGGAAATAACCGCTGTAAATCACTTTTACAATAACGTGCACCTTCCGCTCTACTCCATGATCTGCGGACTAAGCGGTCAACAATGTGGCATGAATGTTACAGAACGTTGGCACTGCACTTTTATCCCACCTCCAGCCCTCCCAACTAAATGACCGGCAGCCCTAGCTACGCAGCAAAAATATCATTGATATACGGTACCTACACCAGGAGTAAAGACCAGATCCGGCGTGGACGTTATTTCTAAACGTAGACGCTATACATGCTGTTATATGTATGCCTATTTCTTGAAGAAAAAAATCCCAAAAACATTTAGTAAGAATTCATAAACAGTGCGTGGCAATTGGGATGTGGTGAATACCGATGGAGTCCTAACCGAACCTGTTGCAAGAGAGGCGGTACAGTGACTGGCCGCACCACACACTTTCCTTCCTTAGCCCTACTGAATGCATGCTGTGCGATGATCTATGCACCGATTCCATGCACAATTTCACCTGAATTAAAAGCTTGCCGAAACAAATGCTGGCGTAATTGTCTTTTACAAAATTAGAGTAACCATTTTAAACCCTGAATGATGGTCGCACTTCATTTACGCGGCCGAAACATCCAAATGGTCACGGTCATTCAATCGCGTCATTCTGCGGGCACAAAGGATGTGAAGTAGTAAATCGTTTTAATGACATCGTCCATCAACACGCAGGGGGTGAGGTGATGATTGGCCGGACGCTGCTCCCCAAAATGATTCTTTTTACGTACTGGTACCATTTGCGGAACACAATAGACGATGCTAATATGTCTTCAAGGGCTAACAATATCAGTCAGAATATATTGTGAACTGAGGTTTTTATTGATCATACCACAGGATTCACCTATTTAGGGTACAATAAGTGACGTATTCTAGTTGCGAAATAGACCTGCTGGGTCTCAGTACAGATAAGTATCTTTTCACGCCCCTTAAAGGGGTCATAAGCAAAAATCCGTTGCGTTAACAGCTAGAGAGCCATCCCTGCAAGGAATCAAATAATAACAACAACTGCAAGTACTACAAGTCTAAAACAACATTACATTACCCTATAACAGGCGTAGTCAGCGATAAAGGACAAGCTTGTTAATTAAGAAATACAGCCAAAAACATGGCACACACAAACAGGTGACATTGAGTGCAATGTAATACAATCATGCATAATACTATGTCCGTATAGACAGTGCACAAGCACACACAAAAAATGTTTTTGGTGTTATATTAGTTCTCCTTGGCTCCAGAACTGGGACGATTTATTCCGCGTTACTAACAGACCCATTTGAATTCCAAAGTATATGGAGACCAAAGTTCCGGCCCTAAGTCATATTCCACATTAAAAATTCTAGCATCGGAGGTTCATGAGTTAGGTTTCCCTGAAAGTAAGAAATCTTGGACACGAATTAGAAAAATCGAATAAGGACACAAATCTTTTGGATGATTCCACAGCACCCCATCTGACCAATAATATTCATGGGCATACTTCTTTGTCTCGGATTATTTAAAATATTAGTAGGTACATTAATTAGCTATTGAAAATAAACCAATTGCAAACTTTTTTTCACCTGATAATGTCGATCCTCTCCAAACTCGGGTTTGAACTCATTAAATATGTCACCCTTAACCACTGCATTCCCACGTAGCCTTCCCTACTAGGGGGTTATAGATAAATATTTTAAAATTATGAGATTAGGCAGAGGTGTGGTATTCAAGAAACTGTATGGAATGAGGTGTGAAGGGATCCTTTTCGGGATTATTATTATTATTATTATTATTATTATTATTATTATTATTATTATTATTAAATCTTAATGCTAGTGCCAGATAAAAATGTGAAACTCAGTTTTACTATACAGAGTCGGATTTTGCGAATACCCGCATTTAAAATGCTCGATTTTACAATTTGTCCACTTTATGTTTTACATTAATTTTTGTTTGGTGTACAACCTGTAGATGAAGCGACTAAGTAATAATTACTGAAAGTTCTGTGTTATTTTCTCCCTGTATATCTCTGCCTTGCAATGAATAACCCCGGAATAACAATACCAGAAATATCCGGAAATCTGAATGCATTTGTTTACTTCTGGAACCAATTTGTTTATAGCACGTTTTAAATTTAAAACCCGTTTTGACCTGGTTACATTTTGCACCGATCACACGATTTTTTCCTTTTTTTTCAAACCGGAAGAGAATATGACAATATTATTCAGAAAAAATTATCTGGTTCGACAGTTAGCAAAACAAATAGCCCTTACTGCTTTAAAAATTCAGGGGGTCGGTGGACGGTCTTGAATTTGAATGCCTAAAAAGACGTCGCGTCGCCACCTTTAGTTGAAGTCGCAGTGTACCGTACAGTAGGTAGACAAACCTTTTCTCCGATGCTCGTATAGGGCAGGTAAAATTTTTTGCTTATGTTTCACAAGTATGTATGAGTCAGAGGGTGCGCCTTGTTTGGTACCTTTACATACTGCATAACGCTGAAATGAGTTTGACACCTAGGTCTGCCAACTTCAAGAATGACTGGGATAAACGAAACCAGGGCATAATAATACAAACTATTAGCTTACGGCGGAGATGGTGTTTGTGTGTCATATAGTGCGAGAGTTTGCGGGGCAGGCAGGGTGAGAAGGGAGAGAGAACAATTTGCCCGCCTGGCTACATTTGCTCCAGGCTTATGAAAGGCAAAAACCTGAAGCGTCACTGAAAACAAGAACATTCACTTAGCGTAAGACAAATCCCTGCACAGTTAGTATACCATGATTGCTCTCTGCTTGCGGCGTCAAGCATGCAGGTTATGGGAAAGGTCAGTCAGATTTTCTTTCCCTCTCTTTCTTTCTTTGATGCTATTCATTACAGAAGAACGATTCCTCTTTCCCCATGATAACGGTGATGGAAGGTTCCAGCTTTGAAATCTGGTGCATACAAGTTTGAAGATACTTGAACACTTGTTCAACTTTGTGGCACTACCAATGCCGAATTCTTGACTTCCTCCGAGTCTGCGGCATCTATTTTTTGCGTGTCGGTTGTGAGACCTTTGCACTACTTCCTCCATTTCAACTGGCTACTTCTACTTGAAGGCTTCCTTTATCTGTAGAGGGTGGAGTGTAGTGGGTGGGGTGAAAGGGCCTTCCATTCCACCCAGTGAATCACCCTGCTGGAGTCTCGGTTCAATGGGAAAATCAGAGTCTCCATGGTCTTCCCTCGCCGGCAGAGCCCGGGACCCAGAGTGAGGAATAGGTCCCTGGGCAGTCCAATTCCTGCTGGAGTTTGATACCCAACTTCCGCGGTAATAAATCTCCCCGCGACAGATTAGAGGAAAGTTCATCCTCGTCAGAATATAAACAGGAAAGGAGGAGACAAAGGGAGGGAGGGAGAGACAAAAAAGGGGAGAGGAATCATCGGCAATTCCGTGTTAACCAGCCCCACCTCCTGGCCCATTGGAAACTTACTTTTCTCTACCGATATCTCGCCTCGTCCTACCTCAACTTGAATGACAAAGATTACTTCTACCAGTGTCACACTTTTCACCCAAGTCGCGGCCTAACACATTTCCCTCTAAGAATTAACACATTACCTTATACTGTATGTATTATGATTGTCTTACAGTCACTGGCATCCAAGACGTCACCTTTATCCGCGTCATACTCTTATTACTTGTCATAAAACGACCAAGCCAAAGGAAGCAAGTTGAACACCACTCTCACTGCTTTATACTTGCTTTACCGAGCAATTATTTTAATCAGTAAATTGCCTATCCCTATAGAGCAGAGAGTGCTCGCTGCAACAATATAGTTCAAGGAAAGTTTTTCCGGAGCAAAGCAGAAGAAAACTGTGAAGCGAGACTAAAGCAGGTGGCGGAAAACACAGTGACTGGTGTAAATCGGATGTCGTCGTCTTATCAATCCCTGGGAGGAATGTCCCTTTTTTCCACTTGGCCTTTTGCATGGAAATACATGCACGGAAGCGAAGAACCGACATCCCAGAGAGACTGGGTCCTCCGGGGAGGTTTCGCTGCTGAAAAGAGGCGTGAAAATAAAGGGGATGCCGAGAAGTGAGGTAATGCGAACCTGCGTATAAAAAAATGTATGGGCGAGGGACTGGGAGAGAGGGAGAAGGGGGCAGAGAGGAGGGAGAGGGAGAGATGTTCCCACGACAGAATATAAAATTCTTCAAGAACTTTGGGATCAAAGACAGAGATTTTCCTGTTTTTGAGTCCACATATAAACACTGCATTGGATTGAAAGCAGGGCCGGAATTTCAAAGATGGTGTTATATTTCTGCTCAGTTTCTCGAGGGACAAAAAACCATAAATCCTCGAGCTTCTGTTTTGAGTATCAAATATCAATATATGTGTCACAAAGAGTACCAATTTGCAGTGCCTGCACTCGCGTTTTACGGTAATACTCACTTACGATAAGCACATTCGAATAGTCATGTATTTCTGCTGTGGAGGTAAATAAGAAGTGGTATGTCCCTACAATATTATAGCACTTGAATGACGCTGGGAATAATATGCACATAGGTGTGTGTGTGGGGGGGGGGGTGTGAGTGTATGCGTGTGAATGAAGAGTACTGATTAAATTCCTCAAGGCACCTGACAAATAAGCGAAATATTGACGCCATAATCGTGTCATTATCCTTATGCATCGTCGGTATGCCGAAAGGAACTACAAAATCATCTTGTGTTCTGCTCTGGACCGGCTAAAAGGCCCAAAGTGTGCCGTGAGTGCCATGTGATTTTATTAAGTTTAGCAAATTGGGCCAGGGAGTTGATTTATATTGCCATTAATTTCTACATTCCGCTTTTTTCGGGTTCATATCTTTAATAGGTGAAGAGGGGCAAGTGTAGGCACTGTTTAGGTAGATTAATGTGCTCTGATCACTGAAGGAATATACTGTACTGTACTGGTTTTAAATACACGTTCAACATATACGTAGTACAGTACATGTGCGTGTCAATGAAGATTGTATAGATTCCTTTTTTTAAAATTCGTATGAACGTACTATCGGCGCGGAAATGGTACGGACACTTGGTAGTAAGCGGAACATTGACAAGTGTCCGTACCATTTCCGCGCCGATAGTACATGTATCACATACCATTCACGTACTGTCTTGCGTACTGTACTATACATTTTGACGCAAAGATCAAAGTGTGGCTACAATTCCTCCTGCATACCGAATAGTGACAAGAGGACACTTCAAGTTCCATCGAAATTAGCGAAGCGTGGCAAGAGAAATGAAATTTTTGTGATTATTACCGTGACCTCATTTTATTGAATTTTTGGTTTATCGATAGTAATGCAATTAAGCCTTAACTCTTCCCCGAAAGGCTGGCTATAGCCAGCGTTAGAACTTGGCTATACAGTTTATTTTTCCCAGGGCAAGGCCGAAGGCTACTGTACCATAGATATTAAAGGTGCACTGTACTACCCTGGCCCAGGGGGGATTGGTGCAGTGCCTGCACGCGACCTTCGTATACTTACCGGTTTTGCAAATATGGCTTTTTTCCTGGAATGGAAGTGTCGTATAAAGCCAATGGCAGTCGGCGACATAATACGGATGAATAGTGCAACTGACAGCTACCGAAATCTGTGCAAAGCAAAACAAAAATATTTTACGTCCAGTTGCTATCCTACCATACTCAGTGATATTTCCCACTTTGTGCTCCCTCTATACCGGAAGTAGGATTGCAATGCTACAGCCCCGAGCATAAAAGTTGATGACGCCGCGGCCCTTCTCTGACGTTTCTTTATCCGACTCAAATAATTAATTGACTCTTTTTAGTCCGAGTTAGCTGCTTTATGCGTGTGTTCGTGTATTTATTACCGTATATTAGATACCGTAATGGCAGCGACTGGGAGAGCACCCTACCGGAAAGGAGGGCCTGCCTGCCGTCTCCAACTACATGCTCAGGTCTGGTACCTTTCTTACGACGTCTATTGAAGGACGATGTGTTGCATCATGTCATGCTAACCTGGCAGTCCAGATGTCCATGTTGATTATCAATAAAAAGTTATTGCACACCTGTTTTTGTTTTATTTAATAATATTTAGCGATTGTGTGTCTGGTAAGCGTGTAGTAAAATCATCTGTTCTATTTGAAAATAAGCAGAGCGGTTGAAAATGCCAGAAGCAGCAAAACAATACAGCCTATTTGAAATGTGGTATGAAATGCCATGCCTGAAAGGACCAGCGACGGCAATATAAGACGACATCCAAGAGGAATCTTGTCCTGATGAGTGTCTGGAGGCATGTGAGATGGGGACTGGGCGTCTTCGCATATATGGGTGGCAGAAGCAGCATATCACCATAAAATAATATCGGCCGCCAGGTTCGCGGAGAAATCCTAGAGCACACCGAGTCGAGTGGTCCTGAGGGCATCATATCATCTCTCTCTCTCTCTCTCTCTCTCTCTCTCTCTCTCTCTCTCTCTCTCTCTCCCTCTCTCTCCCTCCCTCCCTCCCTCCCTCCATCTCTTCACCATCCCTAGCTCTCGACTTGTACGCACGCAAAAACATGATTAAGCGAAGGAAGCGGGAATGACGGTTCCATGTTCCCAGCACCGATGCCAGCATAAGAACCACGGGCATTAAGCTAAGTTAAGGGAGGGAAGTGCAAAAGGAGATGACACGATCGATTCATCATGCTGGGGAGGAGGTGGGGAGGAAGCAACGCAAGGCCCTGTGAATTCAACGTGATTGGAAAGAATAAAGAAGCATCTTTGGATCTTTCTTCTCCCCACCTTACACCCCCACCCACCAACTGGTTGACTCTTACATGCCCAAGACACGTCCAATGCCGAGTCTGCTTTGCTGAGAAGAAGCTTTTCCGTTTGGAGACTTTTTTTTGGTAGCCTTTCTTCCGTGACGCTGAGAAGAAAATGAGACTGGATTCCTCCACGCACATTTCTAATACACCACCTGGATTGCCTTGGGTCAACTCTTTTAAATCTGCCCCATGCCAGACCCCATTCCCATAAGTGGTCCCATGTTTACAAGATCATCAATTGTATACATCTGTAGCGATACGTATTATCCGACACTGTTACCCTGTAATATAAGCAATTTCTTTAATGAGTTGACACGATGTGATGAACACACTCCTAATAACAAGCAAGCAATATTGATGTCCGCAGCAAATATGCTACTGGCTACGTTGTCAACATTGGCTGGAAACTGAGTACGAAGAAGAGTCTAAGCGATAAAAAATGTAAGGGGTAAGAAAACTGAAGGTCAGATCGTGCACCAGAGCGGAGTCTGGGATCGAAGGAGAGCAATATTGGCTGCTCCTGAACCGTGCCAGGTGCCTGATTTGGTGTTGAGAATGGGTTTCCCCTTGGCCCCTCTTTATTATCAGCCACGGCCATCCATTATTCCACCAAACACATCCTTTCCATCCCCCACAGTGAAAACCCCCACTACTTCACCTGGCAAGAAACCTACTGCGCATCTCTACTTCAACCCCATATTTTCTTAGTCTGGGTCCTGACCTTAGATTTCGTTACTCCTGCAAAATATCACGTATTTTTTGCATTATTTCTAACAAGTGGAGCACATATTAGCCAGGTCATCAATTTGCATTAGAGAAGTCTGTTATTAAACGCGGAAAAATTGCTCCCTTTCTGGATATATTTTAGAACAGGTTAGACACTCCACTCTTACACGCAAACACTTGTGGGAGTCAAATTGACTGAAAACAATATAGGTGGGGACTGTACTTTGGCAATTATATTAATGACCAGAGCACTTTGAGGAAACTGGCTCGTAGAACTCCCATCTAATGGGCTTCACGTGCAACCGGTGAGGTGTAAACCTGCACCGTCACGACGCATTATGATTCCCTTTGATTTATGCTACATACACGTCTCAAAATTATCGCTTCACCTTTTTCACGCTCCAAGCCTGGGAAAGTAGCCTTAAATCAAACTTCGTGCAAAAGTTGCCCCACTCGTCCTTATTGTTTACCTTCATGCCTCATTTTGCAATGTGAAAGGTTGGACAAAAGACTCTGCCCGGGGGAGAGATCTGAATCGTAAGGAGCATGATTAACAGCCCAAGTCTCCTGCGCGATAAGGTGACAATAATTCTTGCTCGTGATATCATCTCACCAGTCCATGTCTTAATCCCAGTCATGAGGCAGTCTAATTAGGGCACACTACTTCCCATGTTGTACCCAGTGCTGCCAGCAACTGGCGTGTTAATCTATTTCCATGCATTTCCTTTAATTTATTATGGCCACTAATCGGAAATGAGCATGCAAAATAAATGATCATTCATCCCGCATCAACTATAACAACTGGATACCATATATCACCAGGCTCATTATCTACAAAGCACGGCATTATTATCCCGCAAGGTTTAATGTCAATGCGTTTTCAAGTTCATAATAGGTCCTCTAGGCGTTATAGAATATATATATATATATATATATATATATATATATTATAATATACAGTATGTGGAACACTTTACCCAGCCACATTACTAACCTACATAACTTTTTCAGTGGAGATTGTATACAGTGCACTGTAGATAAAAAGAAGCCAGGTTTGAGAAACCCCTTCCACCACAGCAGTTCATTACTGTACAGTGTACAGTCAGGATAAGTTACACTTGCGGTTTAAAAATAACCACGACTGTACGGAAAGTCGAAGAGTAAAAATAGTTTCTAATGTAAAACCTGCTCTATGCATTTTTCACACTCGAGCAGTTTTGTATGGAGCAGGACATAGTGAATACACGGAGAAATAGGGCGTTTCGAATCCCGACGTGAGCATGTGGCATAATTTCAGAAACTCGGAGAATTCGACTGTAAATTTAATGAGGTACCAAAATTAAAATAAAAGGGAAGTGAATTCGCTCTCAGAAGAGTACTTACATAGAGGGCACTGAAAATATATTACGCACAGATTTATTAAGTAGGGAAAAATCCATGAGTTGTTTATGCGAATAATAGACCCATTTGGTACTACATGTAAATACAGTACCAAATAGCTATATTTTAATATTGTTAAACCGAAGGCTAAGGAGTAAAATATCATTGTGCTGGTGTGCTATTAAAGCTACATATTCAATCCCATGAGCTAATGTTTTTGGTACAAAGAACCACAAAAAAACACCTTACATATCATACATCATGTCTCAGAAGGATTTGTCTGCACCTCGGTCTGCACACCATGCATGGACCAACAATAATAAGACTGACCCTCTTTTAAAATATTAAAGAGAAATACATATTGAGTCGTTCGATGAGTTGTATTAGCCCCATCTGCTTTATGCGCATTGTGGTGGCGACCTGCATTATCTGCCCCACTTGAAATTCATTTGCCTCACAAAAGCACTCTAGAATATATAAGCCAAAATCCAAATTCGCAAATTTTATAACTGATGCAAAAATAATTTTCACAATCAAAACCCGCCACCCACTTCACCAAATTGCGCATTGTGATCTCTCGAGCACAGTTGGGAAACTCGCATATGGAACGGTACCTAAGCATGTAAGCCTCATTTATAAAATCCTGATTGAGGCACTGCATCGAAGCTCTATTCTCATAATATCTCCCTCCCTCGCTCTTCTCTGTAGGGCTTTTGCGAATTCGTCTGGCAAAATGATATGGGTGATATGGTAACTTAGGCATGGCGTGGGTCCGAAAGGCCGTCGACGTTACGTCTAGGAAATGTCGACCTTTGACATTGACGATGACTATCCTGACAAGTATGGATACTCTCGTACATGCATGCATTGCTGGTTGCCGGGGTCGCACTACCAGGCTGTTACTCAACCGCCTGACTCCGGCAACCAGCGATGCAGGCATGTGCGGGGGTATCCATACTTGTCAGGATAATCATCATCGCCGGGCTTTAGGGCCCATGACATTCTTCTTCCATATGCACCCCCTACCACCCATATCATTTTGGCAGACGAATTCGCAAACACCCTGAATATCAACTGGCTATTTGGCACAACACTGTACTGAACGCCACTTTTTGAAGAAAAAGAAAAAAAGAAAGAAACACTGGTGTGTTTCAATATACTCGTTCGTACTGACTAGTCACATAAGAATAAACTATTGCTGTGACGGAACATGAACTACAGTATAAATATTATTGAGTAGGAAGTCACGTACTGTACTGTACCACAGCAGTTCCGACGACAAAATATTCTGATCTAAATATTGATGAATGGCATAGAGATAATTGCAGCGAATTGAGTGAAGGAGTATTTGTTAGCTAAGAATGAGTGGAACGTTTAGGAATGAGTGTTGACGGATGAGGTGTTTGGCTGGGGTCCCCAGCTGCAGGGAGCAGCAAGCAGACCAAAAAACCTTTCCCTTCATCCCATTTCTTGTGATTTGCATTGGTGTTGACACGCAGCTGGGGGATTCTTGCGAGTGGAAAAGTTGAGCCAGCAACCACCGAACCCCTTCCATTTCAGTCTATTTCCCTAACTAGAGCCCCACTGGGAGCAGCTCGGAAGGCCAGTTAATACCGGCCCTAAAAGCTATTCTGTGTCAACCATAGTCCAAGAAACGACAGTTTATCCTCCTGCTGTGTGCTACAGTAGCCTACTCACTGATTCGCCTGCTTCTCTAGTTCTCAAGAAGTCCAACCGACACTGCTGTGCCGCATGCCCTAAGGCCACTATATAGGTAGATGTACTTTCCAACGCCGCATGTTTACAGACTCATAAACAGGACCCCCCCCCCCAACTTCTGCCCATAATTCATCAAATAATGTTATATTAAATTAGCGATAAGTGTTTTCAACCAATTTTGCGCCGAATTTGTTATGCAAATACATTCACTTGACGCTTTAATTTGAACGGGGAGCTTCCCCTCCCACCCAATGTTATTCTACCGAAGCTTGTTTCCCGCTCGTGCATAATCCTGCAACCACTAATATCTAATAATTGTATGCCGTCAACTTGGCTCAAAATGTCACTACATTGCACTTTTAAAAAATTGCTTCAATTCAATTACTTTACCAAGCAGGCGCTAATAAGTGATGCTGCCTAACGGATCAACATTAAATGTCAGTTTTCTTGCGAAAGTAATGGCCAGCGCAAACACATTTACAACCCGCGAGTGTGCTTTGCTCAACTACCAATTGCTTACTACTAACCATAAATTAGTGACAGCGCTGTAAACTTCGGACGGGACAGAGGCGGGCAGGGGAGTATGCACCCAGCGCAGCGGTTCCAAACATTTTGCTCCATTTTTTATGACCTGTGTCCGAGCTTGTCCCCAAACACCAGTTGGCGGTAAAAAATTTGTAATAAAATTCGCAAGCAGCGTTTTAAAACGCCTTTAGCAGACTTATTAATGAAAACTATTTCATTATTATATTTGATAACATTGACGCAGGTCTTCCTCGCCATCACTTCCAGAGAGACACCCATGAAGTCCACTGGGGACCCATTCGATCCCAAACTATCCTAGTTGTATTAGTATCTGCGTAGCGATCAATTTTGGCATAGTGGGAAAGGGGGAGCGGAGCGGAGGAGGGGATGGGGGGGGCAGGAAATTGTATTATAATGCAAATAAGCAGTGGCTGATTGGCATAAATTGTGGGCAACCCTAACCTATAGGCAGAGGCTGCACAACACATAGCAGGAGAGGAGCTAGAACAGTTGGCCGTGGGCATGACTTGGCCTTACCCATCTCTTGATTCCATCATGACGTGATGTTTAATGGCTGCTTAATGGCTAGCCGCCCGTGAGATTAGGCGACCGAGAGAGAAAGTAACTGACTATGGTGAGGGAGAGGGGGAGAGGCTAGGGTTGGATGGTGAGGGAGGGAGTCAGAGGGTGGGGTGCGAGGTAAGGGTTAGTGGTGTTAGGTCCTCCATTTATACGAATGCATGGGCCTATAGGTGTAGTGGTGAAGGAGTTGTCGTGGCGAGGGGAGCTTTCTATCTTCCCGTGCTAATTTGCTCGTGCAAAACGCATTTCCCTGAATTGTGTGGTGGAGGTTGCTGTGCCTTAGAGAGAATGCAATTAACCGGGGCCGTGACCGTGTTAATACGGAAGCCAGGATGCCGCCACTGCCACCCATTCAATGTCTTGACTCACTTGCCTGCACTACTACCGTATTTTTTTAAATAAAAAAACAGCTGTCATTATACAGTATATACACTACAGGCATAGTAAGTATGCAATTTCCAATAATTATAATATACTAATAATCAAAGCAATGTGTTACATGTGCATGTCTGCACCAGCCATAATTATAGCAAGGGCGAGTATGTTCATGAAAAAGACGGATGAAAATTCCAGTGGGCGGTTCATGACAGGGTGAGGTACGTGTGGTCTGTTCGGACTGAATTGCATGGCGATTCTCACATGATTCCAGTTTTAATACGGATATCGGCAGCATTTAAAATGATTCGTCGAATCTGCATCGTGATGAGACCGATTAGTCCAGGGGTGGGATTTCAAATGTTACATGTCTCCCACTTGTCACATCGTATTACCAAGTGCAGACCGGCATGGACCTCCTATATTGATTAGCTGCCAGCTTCAATACCTACCTAAAGGAGAGAGATCACAATCATTATTCTGCCCGGGAAACCAGAGTGGAACCACAGAATTGTTCGACTGCTGATAATCTTGCTTTTGCTCTGTTCCCAAACTGCCTCAATGTACACGGAAAATCGGTAAATAACGATATATTTAAAAACTTTGCTAACTTATTGCGAAATGAATGTTCCACAAAAAGTACAAACATTTCTCCACATACTGTAATACTACGATCACTTGTCTTGTTGTCCCACTACTTTTTCATAAAGGACCGTGGTAGGTGGTGTCCTGTGCTCAGAGCTAACGGGCCACACCCATGATACAGTAGTTACAATGGCACTTCCGATGAGTACTTAACACCTTGTCTGAGCCTTTTACTCAGAGGACCAAAGAGGTCACTGGTGCAATATTAATTTGGACTTTGCAGGTAGAGCGTGCGGAAGGGGTGTCAAAGGTCCCGCAAAGCTCATGTCAATTGTGAACTATAGTCGGCCCGGGAAAGTTTGCGCGGCTTTCTGGGTTTTTCCAGCCATCTGAGTATGGCCAGGTGTAGAGATATCTGGGAAAACCCTGAAAGCCGCGCAAACTTAGCTTTGGGGCAGCGTATAACAGATGTAGATCATGCATACAATATATGCTTGTACGAGGGTCATTTCATATTTAATGCACAATGGGGCCCAGCCGCATTGTTGATGAGGCAATATCAACAATTTTGACGTGAATACGTCTTTAAAATCGGGTCCGTATAAAGGGGGGCATGCAGGCAAACTCGAGCGTTACAGTCTATTATAACCGGGTCCACTATACCCGAGTCTACTATATCCGAAGTGGCTGAATTCGGGTCCGCATATGCGGCATGGAGGCACACTCGAGCGTTACAGAAAAGCGTTACAGTCTATTATACCCGAGTCCACTATATCCGAATTGGCGTGTGAGTGTTATAGTCAGGACCCTGCCAGGGGGCCCATGGCGGGGCCATGCAGGGGGGCATGCAGTGAAATTCTTAGGAGGAATGTGTCCAGAGTTTAGGGTCACGCACCATGCATGTGTCCAGACTTCAATACTGATAATTAGCAATCAATATTATTCACTCCCCCCAATACTGATCCGATTTTAAAGACGTATTCACGTCAAAAGCTGCGGCTTGTGTTCCTGACACAACCTAATGTTTTTTTGAGTCTGTACGTAGGTTGCGGCTTCATTAATGCAGTATGATTGTATTTACTTGCCGAGAGGTTTGTTCACTGAATTTATTATTAATGCTCATATTACGCTCACAATTTGTTTCGGTATTAAGTTATAGTGTAAAAACTGTGATTCCATGTCCTGCGAGATATTCGAAGCAGGATGCTGGGTTTAACGATAAGAAATGCATTTCGTATGGTCTTCTGGATAATAATATATATTGTATAATAATATGGGGGTCTATGATATTTCACTCGTTTTTGAGTCCATGGCCTATAACAGTGGTGTTGATGGGAAGAAACCACCACATTATTTTTTCCATACACGACAAATTTGTGAGTGAAGGGAATTTTTCTCAAAGAAGAAAGATGCGAGTGTACCTCCATTGTTTTCATCTCAACAACTCACACTTGCTTGGAGTACTGTATTTCAATCAAGGGGTAGATCAGGAGTAGGTTTCATTATACTGCCCCTGATCCTATTTGTACGCGTAAGAGTTCGGAAGTTACGAACGGTTGGGGGGACATAAAATTATGCTGGGTTACTTGGTAGTCCGCCACACCATTCAACCAGGGTGCCCACATGAGTCAAGATGATATTCCGCATTTCAACTGAGAGTGATTTGAGCTCACTTTTGAAACACGTGGTAGATTCTGCTGCATAATGATGGAGTTAGTTGTACAGTAGGCCATATAGTGTCCCGCGGTAAACATTGCACTTGCACCTTTCCTCTAATCAGTAACCACCCTTCTCCATTTCCAGTACCCGGGCGTTAAAGAGAAATACCAACTTCAGCATGATCTTCAAGCAAATAAAAGGTGAGACCTTCACGCTTCCAATATACAGGGTGTTTCAACTTTTTGTCCGAACAGTTATCGGAAAATTGCACGTAGCTGCTTCTTTGTAAGCAGTGACTTGCAACCGGTGATTTGTCGGAGGAATGGGGGAAAATAGGGTCACACATCCCATGGCATGTTTGACCCTCTTTTTTCCAGATTTACCCTCAATTTTCAGCGGGCAGCACATATGCCACTTCAACCTACGATTGGCAGGGAATATTTCCTGTTCCTTCGAAAAATCACCGTTTTCAAGTCACTGCTTATAAAGTAGCAGCTACGTGCAATTTTCCGATAACTGTTCGGACAAAAAAAGTTGAAACACCATGTAAATTATATAAAGCCCCCTGACGAGGATATAGGATATAGGAGGAGGATATAGGATGGAAACAGATTTCGCACTTCCCGGCGTCGCGTCGCAGAGGCCTGGGAGTAACACCGTTGGATTCCTTGCCCCAGAATTACCGATGCCAAAAATCCTCATTCCCATTCATGCAAAATTCCCAGCCGTTTTCGAGATATGGCCACAGAACGCATTTTTCAAAATTCCGACCTTGCTGGCCATGTGGTTTAGCCCGGGAAAACAATAGGCCACCCACCCATCGTCACCCAACCTCACCAGCCGCTCCCATCTGCTTTCACATTCTACTCAAACCTACCGTGGGAATGATACGTCAGAGACGAGTTAGGTTGGTCTATCGGTGACGTCAGTGGCGGATGCTTAGGAACCGGATCAGCCTTCACTCCGACCCATTTTCGTGTTAATAGAGGTGCTGTGTTCGCATCTGAGAACGTGGCGGTCCTGGGACAGCCTGGTGCACCTGCACCGCGGGCCAATCGCATAGTTACAGAGACCGAGGGGGACCTGCCCGGGACCCGACCAATTCGCGCCGAGGGCGTGCAAGTGGGGCGCAGCCCCACGGGGGGG
>JYFJ02004814.1:0-22861 GCA_000934665.2 Catajapyx aquilonaris | reverse complement strand
AAAAAAAAAAAAAAAAAAAAAACTGGGGTGCCAGCGGATAACGAGGAGGTCCTCGCTTACTCTCATTATTTCCTTATGTGGACACCTGTGTTCAAAATAATTGCTAATAATTTTGTTTTCAACAAAGTAATTACATGCGTACCATACCCATTATTAATAAATTGTCTGGCTCTATGGAAACAGTTGATCAGTATTCGGAGAGGCAGTTTCAAGCGTGGAAAACCTTGCTTTTGAGAAGGCGCAGCTGTACTGTAAGTCCTGGCTTAGACTACAATTTACTCTTCAAAAATTACATGTCATTATTCTATGATGAGCATTTTCCGTCAAAATCGATCAATTTATTGTCAATAGCCTTATGACATCCTGAGATCCGTATTAGAGAATTTCCTGCAAACTCTTCTGAGCCTCAGATTCTCTAATATTTTACCGATTGTCACAAGCTCCATATCAACGCTGCAGTTAGCGCCTGTATGTACAGTACTTCATGCTGCATGAAGTTTTTTTCCATTAATTTAACACGTCTTACTCGCCGTTTATTTTCAGGGCATATCCGATATGGAGAGTGACCTTTACAGTCACGCACCGAAATTGTGCAAGTGGACCACTCCACTGTCTCTGTACCTGGGGAGTGGATTATGGGACCAGGCCGAGAAAATAATTAGAGAAGCCAAGCAGGGAGCAGACATATTCACCATAGGTGAGTTACCTGCCCTCATAAAAAAACTGCCGAATTATGTAATATGAAATGTGCTGAATACTATAATATTGTGAGAAACACATCCTGCGTGGTTGCGTATTTGGTCAGTATAGGCCCGATAGGCGAAGCGCCGATGAATCTCGTTCTTGGCATCGGCCCATTCGGTTTGAAGAGGCCCATACATCTGAAGTTGGCGAAACTGATCCTGCAGAAAGGAGATCACCGTGAATTCAGATACCATTACACTCTGTTGGACCAGTTCATCCGGTCGTACATGACCATCAGGAAAGAATACCGGAATAACACGAAAGGGTATAGGGACCAACAGAAGCCCCATTTGGATGCGCTGTTTCTCCTCCAAGTTAACTGTTACATCTTTCAGCAAAGATGAATCATCTGTGCCTGTGATTGGGGAGGTGATCGGATTGGACGGAGAGACAAACATGTCCCCGAGCGAGGCCAAGAAGCAGCTGCTGCAGCTTGCCTATATGTTGTTTGGTAATTATTATTCTCCAGATCGGAAGCAACGCAACAATCATGACGCACTTTGCTTGCAGATAAAGTCAACAACAACCAGACCGAGGAGTTTTACGACCCCACTTTCCTGGAGGTGCTGGGATGCGACGGAGGCGACGTTGACATCCTGAAGTTGGTGTGTCCGACTGGCAATCACCTGAACGACACTGATGAAGAAGGACGAACCCCCCTCATGCTCCTCAGCATCTATTGCCCTAATTCGCAGCTGCACCTGTTGGAATACTTGTGGACACTTCCAATGGTACGATGCACCGACTCTCATTGCGAAGGTTGTCATGGCATGCTTACATATCACTCCAGGTTCCGGATGTCCACTTGACGGATATGAACAACAGGTCAGCGCTGTGGTACGCAGCCTGGAAGGGCCATGCTCACCAGCTTCAATACCTGTGCGGGAAGGGAGCCAAGTGCGGAGTGAACGGGTACGCGTACCCAACCCAAGGAGGGATCAGATCGAGGTCACGCTGCGAGGTCAGCCCCTTGATGGCCAGATTGCTGCACGACGCCAGCAACTACCCGCACGTCAACCTGGCATTCGACAAGCAGTCGGTGGACACTCTGCTTCACAGCACTGTGTCTCTTGCCGTGGACTCCGGGTACTTCAACGACATCGACACGCTCGGACACATCCACGGCATGCTTCGTTCCACAACAAACTTTCCGCATCTGGCATCCCCCGACAACAAGCATCGAAACAACGTGGTCACTCTGATGTTCGGATGTCTCTCGGCTGGACTCAAGCAGCTTTGCATAAGAACCATCGTGCGAGAAATGTTTTTCAAACGTCCCGAAGGTATTGTGGCTGGACCATCACAACCCACGGTATATATTTCAATGCTTCTCCCCCCATGAAGGTGAGAGCATTTGGAGCCTCCTGTCGGCAGAGGAGTTGAATCAGTCGGGATCGCAGAGGAAAAGGGACACCCTGGAGGAGGTGTCGAGGCAGCAGAAGTTCACGGCCTTGTGCATCACTCCTGAGGCTGTTGAGTACATGATGCGTGAAGCGGGAATTCCAGTCACTCTCAAGACCTTCTTCCAGCTGGATGTGGCCAAGACGCAGCTCTGCTTTCGTGTCAACCAGTTCTGCGGAGGGGATAATGGCGAATGGGAAGTGGACAGCGACGAAGGTGTTTACGATGGGGAGGAAGACTCTTTTGGCGAATAAAGTTTACTGGTTTGTTTAGCGCTTGTTGTATACGGGTCTTGTTGCGTTGAGCCCTTTTACACCGTTGATGTTGTTTGATATTTGACAGCATGCAATAAATGTCACTGAAAACCTCTATGCGGCCATGGTGTCGCTTTTAGCAGGCCAGTAATAACGATTGTCCTTTGCACCACTTCGATGATGCACTCTACAAAAGGTTTTCACCAAAAGATAATCTCTGCTCTGATGAGATGCATGGGCGACTCCGCTCATTGAAGAAAGATGACATATGTGACTCGGTTGAGCTCTCGTCCTGTTGCGTGAAAGAAGGAAGCTAATTTTTACCGCAGTTTTATTTTCATTCACCAGAAGCCCCAGCAACGTCATTGTCGTCCACCTCCATCACGTCCAGCCCTTCTTCAATCTCTGTTCTCTCGCTCTCAGGACACCCTCCGTACTGGTTGACATGAAAGAAAATCTGAGCCTTGGCCACCTCCAGTTCGAAGGCCTCCATGAAAGAGGCCGGTACGTGCAAGGCCGTGGCGTCCGCAACAACCTCCGGCGTGATGCAACACGCAACGTACTTCTGGCACGTCAGTACGTCGTCTGTGAATCCCATCCGTTCGTACGGTTCTGACCAGTCCATCTTGAGGTCACCTGCGGAAAGAAAAGGTATAGTTCTGGCTGTAGTGTCGGAAATTTGGAAATTGGGAGACGTTGCTTGCGTATAGATATACACCTGATTAATGATTATTGAGGTTCAATTGAGGATTTGTTATGCTGATAATAAACCTGATTATAAATCAAGAGCATACACTGGACTAATGAAGTTGATTCCCCCTGGCTTTGGACAACCCCTCTTTCCGTGCCTTGTGGCTCATTGAAGAACACGTGGTTCACGATGGTCCGTACGCACAGCTGCTTCAGTCCGGCAGAGAGACACCCGAACATCCGGACCACCACTTTGTTGTGCTGCTCCTTTCCTGCAATGCCCAGGTGGGCGAAGTTGGTGACAGTCCGAAGCAGTCCTTGGACGTGTCTCAGCGTCTCCTGGTCGCTGAAGTAACCCGAGTCCACAGCTAAAGACACTGTTCTGTGTAGAACCCTGTCCACCGCCCACTTGTCGGACATGGGGGTGCACATCGACAAAGATCCTGAGTCGCTCAGCATCCTGGCCAACAAAGGATTGACCTCGCATCTTGTCCATCTTCCTCTGTCCACGCAGTCATACGCGTACCCGTTCACTCCGCACCTGGCACCCTTTCGGCACAGGTACAGGACCATGTCGGCGTGTCCCTGCCACGCGGCGTACCACAGCGCTGTCCTGTTGTGCAAGTCCCTCACGTGGACATCAGGAAACTGGAAAAACACATTCATTATGACCTGCACAATCATCACGCAGCTCTTCAACCGCCACTTTCACAATAAAGTTAATTTAAATAATAGTACTTTACCACTGGAAGAGTCCACAGGTAATCCAGGAGATACAGCTGAGGTGTGAGCCGGAGGGTCAAGAGCATGAGAGGGGTTCGTCCGTCGTTGTCGGTGTCGTTCAGGTCACGGCCCGTCGGACACACCAGCCTCAGGATGTCCAGGTCTCCACCTGGTCCACCCAGGACGTCCATGAAGGCGGAACTGACATATATTTCGTCCTGGTTCCAACCGATTTTGCCTGCAAGTGCAATATCGTAATTTATTGCAGGCGATTGCAATAGTTACGGAAGTAAGACTTCCATCCATCAATTTGCAAAAAATAATTACAGGCCAGGATGTTGGCAAACTTCAGGAGCTGCTGCTTGGCCTCAGTGGGGTTCATGGTTGCCTGTCCGTCCAATCCGATCACCAAGGGTAGATATAAGGTCTTGTATCCGTAGAGCCTGGAACTGAAACCGAGATTTGCCTTCAGTGAACACGAGGCAAACCGGCGACAAGTGTGCTTTCTTACGATTTTAGTTTGACATGGTAATCTCTCCATATGGCCATGTATGATCGGACGAACTGGTCCATGAGCTGCGGATGGAACGTAGACTGATTGGATGGGGCTTTCTGCAGGACCAGATTCGCCAGCTTCAGGTGCAGGGGCCTGTTGAAGTCGTTGAACTCAAGGACGGCGTCAAGAGGCGACTCATCTAGTGCTTGTGGTCAAAAGAGTCATGCAAGTCCAGAAGGTTGAGTGATTGATTGATTTGGTTTTATGGTACAAAAGCAGCCGCTCCAATTCAGTGTTACAAGATGACCGTTGAATGCCACCATATCAGAAATTCAGTAATAAGTTATATTACACGCGGCATTGTAATTGCTCATTTTGCAATAATTTCGCAAAGGTGCGAATAATTTTATGCTTGTTGTAACTTGTATGATACATCCTTCAAATTGAAGGCAGAAGATGCTCCGATTATCCAGGTTGTTTACCTGCAGTGAGAATGTCATCTCCCGACCGGACGTCATTAATCAGTCTCTCGGCCGCGTTCCAATCCCCGCACTTTAACAGATAAGTTAAGGGAGTGGTCCTCTTCTCATCAAACTCCACTTCCACGAAGTGAACCTGGGTTGACATGACTATCCGTCAGCAATGCGACGTATACGGAAAATCCCAACGTCTCTTTATGGTAAGGTAAAAACTGAAATATACGACGGCAGGCAGGCAAATTATTCTCGTCAGAAACAGAAGCCGTTGAAAGTGCAAGTGAATTGTTCACTACAGCAACAAGTTTAAATGGAAGCCACAATCACGACAGTTGTAGTAGCAAACAAATATTGTGGCGCTATAGTCCTATATGCAACTCGAACAATGTTTATTATTCTGAGAGAATTTCACAATCGCACTTACCCCAGACTTGCGGGGCAAGTTAGGCACCGTGCATCACGTGCACATTTTGATTACCATATTTTTCTGAGTACCCACATAATTATATGAATGTTATGCAATAGGCCACTTTGACACCCAATAAGGCAAGGCATATTGTCCATTACTTCCTTTCTCACTTGCTAATTACTCGTAATGATGTAAGCATGCCTTTAAACAGCGCCTAATCAATATCCGGCCGCACTTACCCCAACTTTACTCTACATAAGTTTGGAACTCACACTTCTCGGGGGCACTTGCAACGTAGAAATACTAGGCCTACAAGAATTTTCGCACAGATAAAATAATACCACAAAAACTGCACACCGTTTCCATGGAATCAGCATAACAATGAACGCTAATGTATTGTCTTGCACGGTCCTGCACGGTCCTGCCTGGTCCTGCCACAGTGCATATACATATTTGAGTAAAAATGAATAAAATGTCATAATTCCCACTGCACAGGTTTAAGTTGGCACGTGAATAAAAGTAATGCTGATTTTCAGTGCAGAAATTTAAAAATCTTGCCAACATATACACTAATAACCATCAACTTCTCTTTGCCAATTTTAATTAATGAACATACACTCATTACTATTTCAATAATATATTCATATCTTTGTAGAATGATCATGCTTTTTATATTAATGGCTCCTTTTAAAAATAGCTTACATATTTTACAGGATCACAAAAATTTATTCAAATTATTGGAAATCCGATCGCTTTTCTATCTGCTCGAAAGTGATCCTCACATGGGCAGGTGCTCTCTATTGTTATGCCATTCACATTTAATCAGTCTGCCACGCCCATTAGTTGCTGCGAATATTTGTCAAATTCTCTTTTCGATTTCCTCCCCAAAATTATGAATTGCTGGTATTATCCACAACAATAGAAGACAATAGGAGTCGATTACACCTATTGTCGTTTCCTCTATAATATAATGATATATTTGCTGTGACGTGTGCTCATTAATAAAATTAGGATCGTCTTTGTGTTGCACGTGCTTCCAATAAATGAATAAAATAACTGCTGCTCAATCTGCATCTGGTAAATTACGGAACTAATTACGGGTTATATGGTGAGTTACGTATATAGGCCCAAGTAGCAGTTGTTGGCATTCCACAACCCTCCTATAAAAAGGTCCATTCTGTCTCTGTTTGTCTCACTCTGCTTTGGAAATCCATATTCGAAGCACATACTAACATTTTTCCAGATCAACAATCAAGCCATGGACTCCATCATGAAGAAGCTGGTCCTTTTCGTCCTCCTGGTGGTGGGACTGGTGGCAATGGCTGCTGGTGCTGGAAACAGTAAGTCAACTAATTAACTTTCCTGTTGAAATTAGTTAGCACACTCACATTACTCGTTATAATGAAACCATTTCAGATGGTGGATCGGATTGCAATTGCAACAAGAAACTAACAGAGCAGAATGAAGAGTGCAAGAAATGGTGCGAAGGCTCTGGAAATGGAACGGGTCGCTAGAATTATAGGCATTAATAACGAAGGCAAGTTATTGCGTTCCCGCAGAATGTCTATAGATATATTAAATTTATTATAATTTGGTTTTAATGCGTTTACTCTTATCAGGAGAGGCCTGCTGGACTATGGAAATGCAACGACTAGTGACGGATACGGATTTCGGGGAAACGTAACATTGCTGGGATATCACTTTATTTCGATAAAAATTTTAATCCTGTCGTAACATTGTTGGTGGGGGTATATTATATTGGTAATAAAAAGTACACGTTTGGAGCAATTGAAGTTGCGACTTTTAATTCACATTGTGGTTCATGGCAAACATATCCTAATATCGACACATATTGGCTTTATTTTAAGAGCATGGTTGCAATAATTGTGTTTGCTGCTTGCACTCTGGGTAACAATCATATTCTTCACACAATATCGCATGTTTATCTACTGTATGATTTCCCCCTCTATGTTTTGTGGCATATCATTTTATTCCAACGCAAAAATATTCGCATGCGTTTCAGCATTTTCTCGAAAAATTATTCTCTGCGCAAAAAATTCTTGATTTTGGCCCTTCACATCCTTCGCTCAGTAATTATTACTGTTTTAGATACTAATCAGCAGATTACGTAGATTCTTCTGCCAACTTTCCCATCTCGGAAACTAGCAGATGAGCTGATGAGGTTATTAAACTATTGTTGTATTTAGTACCGTATAAACGAAATAACAGCATCAAATTAGGCTTTAAAATGATATGAGCTTCCATTTGAAAATAACACCGTCTTGGAAGCATAATAATTATAGGCTATTATTTTATTGGCTAATGAATCAGATGACCAGGCACATGTATCTTCACCAAGACACACACGCATCGTATATGCCGCGAAGGGCATCTTTGCGGTAACCAGATACGGATGAAAATGACAAGCTGATAAACTCTGGCCTTTCATTTTGTGATGGAAGCAATGCGGAGTTGATACTTTCAGTGTTAATGACTGCAACATAATCGTCACGGCCAGACTGATAAAATGTTTGTGCCGACGATGGACTTTATCTTCCAAGCTGGAAGCCATAGATTAATAATTTTTAATGCGGGATGAGAAAGTCGAATATCTATATATTATGCAAAGTACAAGTTCAAGCATTTGCAAGAGATGATTTGAGTCATTTTTAATTGAAAATTATGAACACCTCATTTACCATGATGAGCTCTACTCGGCTCTATACTAGTAGGGCGCGATTACTATGACGTGAGTCTTGCTACAATGAGGAATGAGATACAAGGGCAATGGAGTCATGCAGATTGTGCTAATTAGTCGAATACAATGGAGAAAAAATGTGCAACTGACATGGAATGCTCTCAACCGGCGAGTTATGTTATACAGGAAGTACGAGTAATATTGGTTTCATCAGAAACATTGGGTAGGGGCCAGTTATAAAAAATCTCGTCACATCCAGATATACAGTATAGAAATCAAATAGAAAATCCAAATTCTTGTATAGGGCAGAAATGAGTGTTTCACAAATTCACTCCACGTAAATACTTAAATTTGTCGTAATATGGTAAGTAAATATTAGTAAATTAAACTGGCGTGTATTTCGTCTGGCAAAGATCGTCCAGAGAAACAATATTAGATTCATGATCTGTCCAATTTAAAAATTTCCCTCGCGCGATTTGTTTCAAGCCAGATCTAGCAGGAATATTATGTGAAATGTGAATATCCTCTGCCAGCGATCAGAAAAGCTGCTTATTGGTGAATAAGTAATCACCAATGTAACATGTGGGCTGTATGAAGCCAATACTAAACAGTCCAAAAAAAGCCGATGCCAAAAATAAACGTGTCAAAAGCCAGGAGTCAGAAATGATAACACATTATTCGCGGAAATCATAAGGAAAGTTGCAGCGAAAGAGATAAAAAGGGCACAATGAGTGCAGCTGATGATGACATGATCGTGGTCCGTGAGAGATCGTGTGACACTGACTCTAGAGGACAAGATGCCATTATCACCAGAACTATTTGCGCCATTATTTCCCCTGTTGCAACTTCCATGAAGATTTCCACGACTCACACACGCGTGCCGTAAAAACTATATGGTGACACATATTACAGTTAAGTTTATATTAATTGTAGGCTACTCAGGTGTAAAATGATGCGACGATTTAATTTTAAAATTGACATCGTGGGACTATTAGCTACAATACAGTACTTAACACATTACCTGATGGTACACTGTACGGTACACGGCCGTAACTAATACTGAATATGACCAGATCGGATTGTATCAATATCTGTTGACGGCCAGTATGCCATTGCTACGTGATTCCTTGTCAAACGATTGGTAACAGCGAAATGGTGGTAATCAAAATTTCATACTTCCTGTCATTCGGCCTACAAAAATGTTTTGAGAAATTATTTTACCGACAGTTGCGACAAGTAATGAAGGGCTGCTCTAAAAAGGAACAATGAATGATAACAACACTGGAGGTTTCAACACAATTGCAGGGAGACCGGACGCAATGACTGGTAATGAAGAATCGGCTAACAATATGAGGGCAACCGGACAATTAATTTGGGGGAAGGACGGACACGTCCAGATAGCGAGACACAAAAGAAGGAGATAGCACTATTTAAAGTCAGAGAATCAAGGAGCAGCAGGTCTGTTCTTACTCGAGCAGATGTTTGAGGAGTACGCCTAACAGTGTGTGCTTCCATCAAAATGAAAGGCGGTTACTTGCTCTGGCTGCTTCTCATCAGCCAGTCGCTGGCCGAGGAAGATAACCATGGAGCTGAACATCTTCCAGTAGAATTGGACCAGAATATTCCAGCAGAATTGGGCCAGAATATTCCAGCCGAATTGGGCCAGAATATTCCAACCGAACCGGCGCTGGATATTCCCGGTCAATCGAACCTAGACATTCCGGTTCCCTTGGTTCCGACAACTCCAATGACATCGGGCCTGGCTGTTCCTGATGCACCAGAAATGGATATTCCGGCCGCATCGGACACGACAGATGCCGAGAGAGAAGACAGGATCAAACTGGCTCTGCATGCGCTGGTTAAAGTTGTGCAGGATGGATTTGCTAAGTCAGGTAAGTGCAAGTGTTTTAAAAAAAATTAGACGAGATCGAGATGTGGTGAAGCTTGCTTTTTTTTACTGCGTGGCCATGTCCGCGTTAACGAGCCTTTACAATGCAATTTGTGTCAGTCTAATAATAATTGCCTTTCTTTTCTTATTGTGCAGTACACCACGACAAAGAACTGAATGAGGAGGTGAAACTGATGAAGGCAGAATTGCGACAAATTCGAAGGGACATCATAGGGATGGCAGGAGAAATGAAGCTGTTGAAAAGAGAGGTGATCAAGGGTAGGGTAAGTTTCGATGAGGAATTTCTGAGGAGAGTGAAGGAAGTGATTGCAAACTCAACGAGCAATGCTTTGAAGAGCATTGTCGATTCCTCGGCCAACAGGTTAGTTGATTTATTAAGCACCATTTTCCTCAATGTAACGTCGGTACCTTAACCTCGCAGGGTAATATCGAGTTGTGCGGCAGGTCAAACCCTAGTCCACGAACTTGTTGAAAACGAGATTCCAATAGTTTCCGGAGAGTCACCTGTTCTTGAGGTGAGGTTCGGGGCAGATGATGAGACTGATGAGATGAACACTACTGGGTCACCAGTAGCCGAATCTCATGTGGATCTTGAACAAACAACGGACACGACTGTCCTCGAGACTCCGTCGGTGACAGAGTCTCTATTGGAAAACCTGGATGTGGAAACTGTGACATCATCGGTGATCGAATATCTTGCGGAAATTGGAGAAATATTCGGAAACAACACTCTTGCCAATGAGACTGGTAAATACTCATCAAATAATTTATTGTGCATGAAAATTTTGCAGGCTGGGAGGCAACATACTATTATTTTTCAGTTGTTTCTCATACTTTTCCTATTTAAAGTACAGTACCAGCCAGAACTCTATAAATAATTGCAAATTTATGGTGTTAATTTATTTCAGAAGTGTCGAGCTACCTTACGGAATTGGCAATGTCGTCGTCCAACTGCGCAGAATTTCAGGAGAAAATAATAGAAGAACCAATCAAATCTGGCGTGTACAACATCTCAGTTTCCGGAAATCCAATGGAGGTAATAATTTTTAAATGAATCATATTTCATATTACGACAGCAATTTTTGCAAACAAGCGTTATATTTTTCATTTTGCTTATGCAATATTTTTTTGTTGTGCACAGGTGTACTGTGACCTTACTACTGACGGAGGAGGTTGGACAGTGATCCAACGAAGAGACGACGCTCCTGAGCAGGTTGACTTCTACCTGGGATGGGTTGACTACAAAATGGGTTTTGGAAACTTGGACGGAGAATTCTGGCTGGGTAAATTTACAAACTTATTATTATTTTAATTTCTATAGGACAATAAATTTATAACGAGCCTATAATGCAAATTAATACACAACCGACAGGTCTGGACAATATGCACGAACTGACGTACCCGACCCCTGTCCGCCTCCGAGTGGACATTGAGGACTGGGAAGGACGACAGGAGTTTGCAGAGTACGACACGTTCCAAGTAGCGGACAGGAAGGACAAGTACCGGCTGTTCGTGGACGGGTATGAACAAGGGGTAGGCGGTGCAGGAGACTCGATGAAGTACCACTCCGGAATGGCCTTCACCACAAAGGACAGGGACAACGACTTCCGATTCCGTGAAAACTGCGCTCGGATCAGCGAAGGAGCCTGGTGGTACAAGGGGTGCTACTGGTCCAACCTGAACGGAAACAACACGGACAGAAACGCAAAGGGTGTCGTCTGGGGAACGTGGAAGAAGTCCAGTTACTCGCTTCGAAAAGTGGAGATGAAGATCAGACCCACCGACTGGCTCAAGGAGACCATTATAACCATCTAAATTGTCCGGATTGGGATACAAAAAAATGTACAAGCATTACAAATAATACACTGCATTCAAAAATGTGTTTGGATTATTCATTCTTTCAGCATGAAAAATTCAGGATGATTGTACAAGAGCATCAATGACAAGGGGGTAATCACTTCGGTACTCCGGTGTACACCTGGGAGTGGTACTCCCTGGTACTCCTCAGGCACCTCACTCTTTATTACTCCGTGGTACTCCTTGAATTTGGTACTCTAGTGTACACTTTTCAGTCGAGTGATTACCCCCTTGATCAATGAGATGTTTGCTGATAACTACTGACAGTTTAATAATTATTGGAACACACATATTTTCAACCAGTGTCAGCAGTTGACACAATGCTTCCCGTGCACAACATGTTAATTCAAGCAATTACTTTTTGGTGGTTAGCTATTATTATAGCTGTTACTTGAGGTGCCATCTTCAGAGAGTGATTTTATTTCGCCTGCTCTGTTAGGAACAATCCAAAAAAATTCTGAAAGCATAACAGGTAATCATGCGGATGGGAGATTGTGGTGTAGGTTTGCCATTAAGCCAGCCTGATATGAATCTATCTTAAAGAACATAACGCGACCTGTACCCTCGGAGTGTCCTGTGGTAGATGTGAAAAAAATCATTTTATAATTATTTTTAAAATAGATAGACAAGAAGATGAGATCATAAAAAATAGAAACGGCTGCTTTATACAGCTCATATCTCCAGCCAACCACACCCCAATGCGAATCTAAGCCCATGTAGTTCACTTTATGACTGTTTATTTCCCTGCATGGCCGGAACGAACACAAAAACAGCACTGCCGATAAGTGAGACTCACTCGCTCTGTTTTTTCTGTTACGTGTGGCTGGGATAAGCACATAATCATCAGTAAGCAGATTAGGGCGTCTCGTGCTCTGCTGGTTATAAATATCACGTATTTCACTCGTTAAGCAGTACGCTCTTGAACCGCGGAGGAGAGAGGTCAACTACTGATCGTTCAGTGTGCTGCATCCTCTAAGATGATCACCAACATCAGTTGTCTCTATTTGTTGGCTACCGGTACCCTTCTGTTTATGTCCGGAATATGTCATCCGGAACTGTCAGTGACGAACAATGCAGCTGAAAATATCCCCCGTGCTGCCGACAGGAAGCAAACCAGTACGGAAGAGAGACTGGAATTGGCCATACAAACAATGATGAAAACTGTGGAGGATGGATTTGCTCGAGCAGGTAATATTGGCCGTTTTTGATTCTTATCACATCTCGTTAAAGTGGGTTGAAAATGTGCTATTGCTTTCTATTTTCATTGTGCAGCACAAGAAGTGAGAGAAATCAAGGAGGAAGTGAAATCATTAAAAGAGGAAGTAACATCATTAAAAGAGGAATTCCGGTAAGTGAGCAACCACCTACTGTCAATCTACTGCTTTTAGTGCCACCAAAAATTAAAGGCAAAATAGAGGTAGATGTGGAAAGTGTTATTAAACATCCTTACTTTGCCAGCATGATGTTTGATATGGAGCTGCTAAATGTGTGTTAATATTTGCTATATGTGAAACATCGAGGAATTCTGAGAAAAGTAGTGTAAATGAGGTTCTGTATGTCTAATTCGTTCTTCAAAATACGGGCAATTTAATGAAATGTTATGTTACACAGTATTGAGTGGTGAGAATCGTCACACCAATGTCACTGAAGACCTTTATTTGGCCTTTTAGGGACATACCATCTGCGTCGGAAGTGTGTCTTGCAGCAGAAGAGAGACTTAGGGAAAATATTAGTAATGCAGTGGAGAATGTGACCTCATCTATGAGGCGAGAAGCTGCTCTTATTGGACAGGAAATGAACAAAGCAACTGCCAGCCTAATTTTATCTGGTACGGTGCGATGGAGATGCATTGGAGACATGGACTGTCCTGACGGTTCTGATGAGGAGGCACTTGGCAAAAAAAATAATCAAATCCACAGCACGCAGAAATGCAGACATGGCTTTTTAACAGAGTGCGGATTCAACTTTTTAACATACACGCACGACATTTTAACATTGTGCAGATACTGATTTATTTTCTTATAATGACTTCTCTAATGATTTCCCCCCCTAAGATGACTGTAGGATGCTCTAAGAGGATTGTGCAGCTTTGCAGAACTTCCCATTCCATATCAAATTCTGCATCCATTTAATAAATGTGTGTTTTCAGGATCGACCAACATAACGTCACATTGCAATGCTAGGGAATTTGAGTGTGCAGACCGAATCAGCTGCATACATCTGTCTTCGATGTGTGATGGTGACAAGGACTGCCCCGATGCGTCAGATGAGAATCCAGCACATTGCAAGCATGTGATGTGTCGTCCAGACCAGTTCCTGTGCCGCAGCATGGAGTGCATACCTGGAAATCTTCAGTGCAGTGGACAGGCGGAGTGCAGGGATGAAAGCGATGAGGAGAATTGCAGTATGTGATCACATGTATTTTTTTTTGTGGGGGGGGGGGGTCCCAGTAGCTTATTGTGTTTTTCTTACAGCCACACCTATCACCCAGTGTGACCAGAAGACAGAATTTGACTGTGGTGTCGGAATGTGCATACCGCTGGAGAAGGTGTGCAACCAAGCGAATGACTGCGGGAACTGGGAGGACGAGCCGCAGGACAAGTGCGGCCAGAACGAGTGTGAGACCAACAATGGAGGTTGCTCCCAGAAGTGTGTCGACACACCAGGAGGATTTTATTGCGAGTGTCATAAGGGATTCAAGCTTATAGGAAACACCTCCTGTGAAGGTGGGGCTCAACAAGTTATATCATTATCACAAAATTCAAGTTTCGTGTATTAGTATGTTGGTACTCACCGTCAAAGAGTGTGGCTTGGAGACAACTCGAATGGTCCATGAAGGTCTTCACTGTAGGCCCTGACTGATTAAGGACACTGTTCCACTTTTCCAGATGTGAATGAGTGCGAACATCCAGGTACTTGCTCTCAGACGTGCATCAATGTGAAGGCTAGCTACAAGTGTGAATGCCAAGAGTATTACCTGAAGGATCCAAAGGACCACACCCGATGCAAGGCGGCAGAAGGGCACGCTTCACTCCTATTCGCCCACAGGTTTGACATCAGGATGATTTCACTGGACCACCACGAAATGACTTCCATCGTCAACAACACCAGAAGTGCAACTGCATTGGACTACGTGTATCGCATGGGCATGATTTTCTGGAGCGATGTCAATGACGAAAAAATTTACAAGTATGTGTTTGGATCCATGTCTGACATGCCCAGATTTAACATTAATTTTTGATAGGGCGCCAATTGATAAGGGCAAAGAGCGGACTGTTGTCATCAGGGACGAAGTGGGCACTGTTGATGGACTTGCAGTTGACTGGATTTACAGCCACATCTACTGGGCCGACACTGGCAAAAATACAATTGAAGTTGCAGACTTTGATGGCCAGATGAGAAAGGTGCTTCTTACTGATGAGCTGGAGGAACCTAGGTCCATAGCTGTCAATCCTTTTGACGGGTATGTTAGAATTACAGATGTTATAAGGATTTTGAAAAGCAGTTTCATATTGTGATCAGGATTCAGTAAGATCTAATTAAGATTTTTAACTATTGGGTTGAGATCAACTATCAAGTGATGGTTATTTTACAGACATTATAAGGACCTAAATGCTAGAAAAAGTTTGTTGAAATAATTTGTTTCTAGGTGGATGTACTGGACTGACTGGGGCACCACACCCAAGATTGAGCGTGCAGGAATGGATGGTTCTCACAGGCAGGCCATTGTCTCGACTCAGATCAGATGGCCCAATGGTCTCACACTGGATCTGGTTCTGAAGAGGATCTACTGGATTGATGCGAAGCTGAACCTGGTCTCGTCCTGCAACTTTGATGGCTCCAAGAGGCAGTTGGTCTTGTACTCTCGCGAGTCTCTTCAGCATCCTTTCTCCATCACCACCTTCGAGGACTGGATCTACTGGACCAATTGGGACAAGCAGGCCATCTACAAGGCAAACAAATTCAACGGGAAGGACGTCAATCCTATCACTGCCACCCACGGAGTATATACACACCATTAGCACTTCTGGACTATTTTTTATTGCATGTTTTATCTTATTTATCGGTTTTTTTAAAACTCGAAGAACACTTCGAAATTCCAGCTACAGATGCCCATGGCCATCCACATCTACCATCCTCTAAGGCAGCCTGACGGAATCAATCACTGCTTGCCTCTCAATGGACATTGCTCTCACCTTTGCCTCCCTGCACCTCAGATCAACGACAGGTCACCCAAGATATCCTGCGCCTGTCCGGATGGTCTCAAAATCATGGACGATGCCCTCACCTGCGTGGAAGAAGGTCAGATAATAATTGCATCCATTGGACCATAGCAGAGCATGTCCTAATAAACATCATTTTGGCATGTACATTCATTAATTAGGCATGATAGCTACTTGCATTTCAAATTAAGTCTCTCCTAGAACTGAATTAGCACGTGGTCAACTTTGGAATGTGAGAGGTCTGAATGATTTGCAGTTGTAGTGCTGGACAAACTCATGCGCTACGTATAATATCAGGCCGAGGTTCTTCTCTCGCTATTGGGCTGCTGCAGCTCTGGTTTCTACCTATTCATGTTACTGTTTCAGCCGTTTCAGCTCCCTAACAGCGGCGCCAACTGGATTTTGAAGTGGTCCAGCGGACACCCACCCCATGGTATCTTAACACAACGGGGAAAGGGATCCGAAATTTTGGATATGTGTGAAAATTTTTGGCGAATTGTTTTCGGTGAGACAGCAGGCCACTGCGCAGAGAAGTATACATGGGTGGCTGGTGGCAAAATTCATGCCACGAATCCCAACTCAACGGGGGAGTTTATCTCAAGGAAGAGCACGATCAATCCGGTCAAGGTGTCAACTGCTGGTCCCACTGGAAGAACTCACATAAATATACTATTTGAGAAAATCAGCCATGAAGATCAGGCCCAGATAAAAGACCATTGCGAACTTTCTGCACATGTCACACCTCAACACTCATCACCTGCAACTCTCTACAACACTGATATGCGTATATTGGTGCGGTGTAGCATATAGGTCACATGATGGATGTTTGTTTTATCTTGAAGCAAGGCTTTTCATATATAGGCTGCGGAAGTAAAGTTGGGACCATAAAACATCATGATAATATGATAATAGTAACGGGACGTGATGTGTGCCATATCATACACCTATACGAAATAGTTAGAATGGGAAATCTACTTACTTTAACTCAATGCTAATGCTAGTAACCATGTGGAACTCACCAAATAGGATCTCATTTATTTATTTATTTATTTTACCCCGTGATGTCCCTTACGGGAGCTATAGGGGGGTGGCATACCACTATCGGCTTTCTGATATATTTTCGCTTCAATCACCGGTGCAAGGAATCAGGGACAATGGGAAAGGATAGGGATTTTTGGGGAGGGAACATTGGTGCAAGTGCAATGTCGGTAAAGGGGCCATGTGCTGTTCCCCAGGAGGTTAGGTTGCCAGACACCTCCTTGGTGCAGGTCAGAGACCCTCCCGACGCAGGTGAAAGGAAAGTTCCCCAGGCGGGGACGGAACCGGGGGCCTTTCACTCAGCATGCCGAGACGTTACCATCTCGGCCACCACACCTCCCCAATATGATCTCATTGAATATATACTCTAATGCTGTCCTCTACCTTTTAAAAGGACCTGAAATAAAGATTGTTTGTACCCAGTCTCTTGCCTGATTCTACTTTAAGCAACAGTGACAAATCCCAATTAAAAATACTGGCGGAGTAGGCTGAGTAAAAAATCTGCAGTTGAGGTGCATGAGCGATGTCGTAAAAACTACAGTAATGAAAGAATGATTGCCGCTAATTTGAAGAAGGTGGAGCAGGGTAGGGAGCAAGTCAAAAGACGTTCTACTGAAGCACCTTTCAGTTTCAAAACTCATTGCTCTATGTGTTACGACATCGCTCATGCACCTCAACTGCAGATTTTTTACTCAGCTGACCATGCTCACCATCCTTCCTCTTCTTGCTTGACTCGATAAACGTTTTCAAACCTTTTTCCCGCCCCGTTGTCACCTTCTCTGCATCATTATCCAGCACTTCATCCCAAATAAAACACACGTTTGGAGCCATTTTTAACACTGCGCGTTAGCATAACTTGTTGGATGGATACGGGGTGGACGGTGCGGCAGGGTGCGGGCGGGGCAAAGCACGGGGAAAAGGGCGGGTACGGGGCCAAGGGCGGGCACGGGGGCGGACACGGGATGGATGGTGAGGAAAGAGGGGAAAATCAAGATGTCTGCCTCGACCACAAAGTCGGGCTGGGGTCTTGAGGAGGAAGGGGGGGGGGGAAATCACGTGACTACATGGTCCCTCTTCCCATTGCTGCCGTCAGATGTAAGAAGACCGTAACTCAAAAACTAGTAAGGGTGAAAGTCACATGCACGCCCTGCACTAATCCCCTCTGAGTCGGGAGGGATTAGTCCAGGACATGCATGCGACTTTCACCCTTACTGGTTTTTGAGTTACCGTCTTCTTACATCTGACGGCAGATTGGCAGTCGCCTGGCGTCAAAACGCAGAACATTCAGGCCAGCACAATCCTGCGTTGCTGCTGTTTGCCGCAGCGACAGACAGCATCGCGCGTCAAAATTTTATGTGAATTGGCTTGGCGCGCGCGTCGTACATCCTGGGCGGTGAAACGAGGCTCAACGCCGCGGTTTTTTTGTTTTGTTTTGTTTTGTTTTTTTGTGAAACAAGTGTAACACCGAACTACTCCCTTCGCATCGCACTGCGTACACTGAAGTGAGCAGATGGCCGGTGTGTTTCTTTGGTGGGGGTATAGTAGGGTGGTTCGAGTTTTGGAGTGGAAAAAGTGGGATTTTGCGGAGACAGCCGAAATACGCCGATTTTCAACTAGCGCTTGAGCCCGAACAGTTCGTCGGAGAAAAAAACCTAAATAGTGAAATTTGTAGGATATCCTATGTACTTTCATTTTTAATGGGAGGTTATTTACGATAAAGTTGATAGTTTCCGAGCAGTAAGCAAAAAACCGCCAAAAAAAGAGATTTTTTACCTTTTTTTGCATTTTTTTCAATGTTGCGTCACGAAATTTTGTTAGCAAACCTCAGATTCGGATTCAGCACCCCAAAAAACATATAGAATGAAAGAAATCAGAACTACCCCACAACTTTCCCGCTAGGGGGCCTTTTGAACACAACTTGACTGTATTACTAGCAATATGCAACTAGTGGCTACGTTTTTAATAGCGCAATCCGAGTTCGCAGTGGTTTCTCATTAACCCCGATGTCCCTGCGAGGTGGGTTGCAAGGTACTCATAAGATGGTCATCACGGGGAGTGACTTATTATTTATTGTAGCTGACACCTCGTTGCAGTCTGAGCGGCCGTTGCTTGGTTGGTTTACAGGGAAGTCCGGAAGTGCCCATATTTTGTGGTTCTTCATGTTGAGCCTTCGCAGAAAAAGCCGCCTTTCCATATCCCGGATTGTCCTGCTCGCACCATAAGCATTGCCATCGACCGCCTCTAGCAAATTTATGTCACAATGAAGTAAGTCGGGGGCAAATGAACCACATGCAATGGAGTCTCCTGCCACCTTTTCGTACATGTAATGGCCAAAATTAATTCGCAATGTTGTGGGATAAATCGGAGCAGACTTGTAACGAGAATCCGATCAGCAGGGCCATCTACACGCGGGAAGTTGCCAGGAGCCAATCAGTTCGCGCATACATCGCAATTTGCGACCTACGGGCGAGGTCGTAAAATGCGAGCTCGCGGCGAGGTGACTACAGACGAGCTCGCGCAGACCTCGTATTTTGCGACCTACGGCGAGGTCGCAAGGTGCACCTTGTAAAATGCGAGCTCGCTGCAAGGTGAAAGTTTCGACCAATCTTCAGTAATCCGGTCTGCGAGGTGGCACGATGTGATTGCGAGCTCCATACGAGGTTGCAAGGTCCACACGACCTCACTGCGCGCTCATGGCAATGTCAAATTTTGGTAAGGCTTCCCTAAAATTTCCTCCTCCAGGAGTACGGATGTGGATGCCACGCACTCCCTTTATTAATAAATCTGGTAATCTAGTCCAGTCACTTCCAGAAAGAAGTAATTCAATTACTTCAGCTGGCTTCATTCGCTGGTAATTGGCTTCATTTTCTACAGAAAAATCGTCTCCTACCGCTTATAGTCCTCTCCAGACTTAATCAAGAAGGGAAGAAAATTGCTCGCTTGATTTTGTTGCGTAATTTTTGGTGATAAGAATGCAATTCTGACAAGGTTACTCCAACTTTTCTCTGTCGCTGAGTCTGAGATCAAAGGTAAGGGCTTGGAAACGGCTGAAATTGAGGCCACACTCGTCAACGTCCGAGTGATGCGGAAATTAACGAACCGATATCAACTTACTCTTCTTAGGCTGGGTGCGCTAGTAGATCTCTGGCCTAGCCGGAAATTAATACTAATTGGACGTGATTTTTAAACGGAGGAATTGGATATAGGTATTCCGGCAGAGTTTCGCAGAACAGAAATAGTTTTGTAACGAAAAAGTGGTTGAAGACTGAATAACTCTGACCATTACTCTTTCAGGCCCGAGTGATCTGAAACCCTTTGCAATTCCCCCACCTAACTGCTACCAGCACCTTCAACAACTAGGACACAACACATCTGGGGTTTATCCAGTGACAATCTCTGGAAAAGTAGTCCAGGTGAGGCTCACGGAATAAGGTTGCACTAACTCCAAATGATTGTGCGGAATCCACAAAATGTACAGTACTTCCTGAACATACTAATGTTGTCGTGTCCTCAGGTGTATTGTGACATGGAGACCGACGGAGGAGGGTGGACCGTCGTCCAGAGGAGGGACGACATCGAGCCTCACGTGGACTTCAACAGAGGATGGGAAGATTACAAGCGAGGGTTTGGTGACCTGGAAGGAGAGTTTTGGTTGGGTGAGTTAATGCGTAATTGTCTTATTGTCACCATCACATCTGCACATCGACAGGTATAGAAGAAGCCCGGGTTTCAATGTACAGAGGTGTGGTTATTCACCTGATGTATGTAAGTGCTTAAAAGGTTAACATGCAAAACTTTTACGCCATGATTACATCCAATAGGCATTTATGAATGTAAGATATTAAAAGTACGCTAGTATTTTTTCATTCAATCCATTTCCTAGAATATATACAGTATTGTCTTGCCATAATATTATGCGACAAGCTTTTTTTCGGAATTCTGATTGACAATCAATTCGCATTGTCCCACCCTATAGGTCTGGACAACATTCACTTCTTGACCAGTGACCCTTCCACTCCGATGAGACTCCGTGTGGAGCTGGATGATTGGGAGGGTGAGAAGGTGGCTGCCTTGTACCACAGAGCGCTTCCGTTTTCGGCACAAACGGGCACAAACGAAGCACAAACGATTGCCATGAACGAAACAGAAATTTGCGAAAGTATTCGGGCCAAGTCAACGGACGTGACGTCCAATTTAGTATTACCAACCGGGCGGCTAATTTACGGGGGAATTAAATAGCTTATACCACGACAAAAACCGCTGGACAAAAGAGGTCTGCTTGACTATAACCGCGTCTGGGTCCAGAATGAAAAGTGACCTTTGGGAATTAATTGCGGAAAAACTATAGGGGTTGTATGTGTGTGACAGTGCCCTCGTCGTTGAGAGGAGATTTCAAATGTTCCAACGACGACCGTATTTGCTATAAATGCCCACTGGTTATTTTACGGAAGAATTAAATAGGGATTATCCCTAGAAATTTCTGAACGAGAGAGGTCTGGCCAGGTTCACAACCAATCGCCCTCCGGTGCTTCGAGTGGTTGTGCCGTGTGCAGCATCACATTCGACATAAATAATGACCATATTATTATCTGGGAAACAGCCAAGGCGAGAGTGACGGAAGAAATCAAGTGGCGACTCTTCTGAGTGATGGAGGGACCCAGCCAGGGGGGTGATCTGAACGTGAACTCTTAATTACTGCCGAATGAGATCAGGCAAAAGAAATTGTGAATATATTAAATAATTATGTTATTTAAACTGGTAGTATTCGCTACTCTGAAAATTGAAAAAAGGCACCAAATTAGGCCCTACCCTACCATACCATAACCCTACCATAAAAGTAGTTTAACCTTTGGAAACTGGGATGCGAAAAAGTGGATCATCATCATTGACCAATTCCTCCACAATATCCATTCCTCATTATGTAGGCTAATATGTTATAAAATACATTTGATGTTAAGGAAATGCCAAGGTTCAGACGATGCATAGTCAGTCGGCTGTATGTTCAGATTTTTTGGTTTGTTGTTTGGGATTTAATTATTCACAACAGTTGCCGGATTCTAAATGCCTATAACCTCATTTTAAACCAAACAATGGACGACGATGGAATTTGCATTTTCTTCTTTTTCCATTCAAAGTATGCCTTATGCATAATTTCCACGGAGGTATTAAGAAAAATGATCCAGATCCTTCATTGTAGCATTTTAATTAGCATGTTGCACCTTGCTCTCTTGCTCGTATATCTTCACTTCTGACTGTTCTGAGGGCAGATTCAAGCTATCCCGCGCTTTGCATTCCTGGCCGTGAGATCAATATCTGCCTGATCAATATTTCACATGCCGGGTGAATCACAACACCGGCGAAGAGCACGTGGCCCTCCAAGTCCACGTGTGACTTCTTGCTTAAAATATACGTAGGCTAATTAATAAACTGGAGAAGGCAAAACGGGGTCAGTACTGTATTAGCCTACTACTGTATATAGTTATGGCTGCGTCACGTCACCTAGTTGATCAAAATATTAGTGGGGTTCACATTGATGATGCGGGGGACACATGCCCATATTCTCAAAAGGAAAACCATATGGCGAAATGACAGCTTGATGTTAATGACTTTGAGCAACCCTTTCTGTATCAACAAATTAGCCAGAATTGGTTTACTTGCAACGAAAAGCTGGACCTAACCGATTGTTTGGAGCAATCACTGCTCTTTTTTTTTTATTACTAACATATAATTATATGACATGGTATGACATGTGTTCGAGAGGAGGGGAGAGCTGAAAGGACAATTTTCTCCCTCTTCGAGAGAAAATAAGTTGGCGAAAAGCCTTCAGCGTTATTGGCCAGAGATTCGTCACACCTCGGATCAAAGATACGTTCATTAGGAACGCAGTAAGGGTGTTATCTCACCCGTGGTTACGACTGGAAACTAATTAGACCGGAATCAATT
>JYFJ02004813.1:0-29245 GCA_000934665.2 Catajapyx aquilonaris | reverse complement strand
AAATTGTTTAATGCTATGATGCTGCATGCATAATGTATATGTACATGTATATTCATACTTTACGTAATTCCTCGTTATTATTTTATCCACAGTACATACATCCTGCAATTCTATTTGCATAGTATGAAAAGTAAACAGTTGTTCCAGTAACATTGTTATACACAGTATCTAAAAATGTGAGGACATCTTGACATTGGTCAAATACTTTAAAAACTATCCAAAAACTTACATTTCCTCCATTAGGCAACCACCCAAAAATTGCCAAAATGGAAAAGTTTAACCTCCCTACACTTTTAAACCGCTCAAAAAAAAAACAGCATTTTTTTTTCCACCAATGAGTTCCGGATTCCTTTTCAAACTTTCCCAAAATGGGCTCTTCGGAATCGAGGAAGGCCAAGTGGGAATTTGGCGAGGTGAAACTGGATTGGATGTCTGCAGGATTAAGTCTGGCCAAAAGGCTTGATTTTTTTTCTACCCCTTTCCTTCCTTCTTCATTCTATCGTTAGAGGAATTTGGTGTATCTGACAGGATCCGGATCCCTAGTTGCAAGAACCCGGTTCTAAAGTCTGTAGGATGGTTTCCTCAAAGGAAAACACCATTCGCGTGCAGTGCAATAAAGATTCTATGATCAATATTTACCAGGTGAGTAAATTTTACAACCTACTGTAATATTTTTACAGCCCAATGTAATTCAACAATATTGTCAGCTGATTTCAGGATGCTGAAGACATTTGAATTATTTAGCATTGTATTGATCCGGTTTGCTGCATTGTAGCCAACAGGCATTTGCATTTATGGGTATGAGAATACAACGGTTTTTTTTTCTGTAGTTGCCAAGCTCTTCTCCTCAAGGAGCAATCAGAACCCGGAATAAAATTTCATTATGGCTACGGCTACCCCCCCTCTTTTCTTGTGTAGTTATCGATTTTCAGTTAATGAGTCCCTTGTTTGGAGCGCGACCGTCGCATGGACGGAATGACCGGGGCTTGAAACTTTTATGCTTTTATTTCTCAATCCGTCGTTGTTGCGTAGCAGCTTTCTGTATTTCGGTTGTTACATGCTGCGGAGGGATCGACCGTGTGCCTACTGCAAGGGGGGGTCGAAATTTCAACTTTTTTAGTGCGGAAATTATAAGTCAGGTGCAACATATGATGAAAATATTTTGAAGCACATATTGGCAAAAAAAAAAAAAAACATGCCAGTAGCAATACCAGAATTAATAAATTTCAGTGTAAGTTTACCCATGCTGACCATTTCGTCATCCAGTAAGCGGTCCTAAAAAAGTGGGTTTTAGTACACCCGAGTGCATAAAAGTCCGCTTCAATTTCCAGTCCAAAACCCCCCCTTTTCCATTCTGTTAAAAGCGCGAAAAAATTGAAGTGATGGTCTGAATTCATTGCATATTTCACCCCCCACCATAGTTGGGGACAGGCTGTGAAAACAACAAATGGGTGTGTGCACTATCAGCCTCGACCATTATGCAGGCTTCGATACCCATGCATGCAGAACCATCTAGTGCGGGATATGTCTGCCTATATACACACATACTATAGAGAAGGTCAAAAATTGGGGGGCTGCATTGCGCTGGAACTTCAGTTGGTGGCCTCCTAGAAAATTATGGCGCTTCAAGAACCTTTTGGACATTAACTGCTAGCGACATTTTCTGATGCGGCAGACGTGGAAATCGAAATGGAGTGTGAGCCGTGCGAGTAAGAAGAGGTAGACCTTGAGTGACGTCACCGACTGACTGTGGGGCAATGGAGAAAAGGCTTGTCCACAGCCAGTGACGTCACCACTTCCTCGCATGGCTTATCACTTCCATTTGTACGTCTGCCGCAACAGAAAATGTCGCTAGCAGTATGACGGAAAGTCCAGCACTGTTCCTCAGGCGCGGTGTTTTTTGCAATGCTTTTCGTAAGATACGGAACAACTGTACGGCAAACGTTGCTGAGTAGTGTCAAGTCGGAAATAAATATTTAAACGAGTAGCAGCCGTCTAATTTCGAACCAGATTTATATCCAAACACTGTCAGAGCTGGATATGAGTTTGGTCAAAATATTATTTTGATAGTGTCGATTGGTTTTTAACAATATGTACTTCATATGTCGCTCTTCGGATTTATGCAGCTGAATCATGTACACCCATTATTCTTAAGAAAAATCTGGCTATGGTTGACAGTTTAGCCATTTGCAATGTTACTGCTTCCGTTCTTCCCAACCAACTTGTAAGCACACCAAAAGGCCGTGGTCGTGCGCCTCCCAAACCCGTGCCACCTATGGCCGCGACAATTTGTCACCATCCATCACGCAGCCTTTAGACATTGCCGAGTACCTTTGGAAATCCGCACGAGCCGCAACTTTCCAGTCCAATGAGTCAAGAAACTGAAGGCAGCTGCCATTGAGGATAAAGTCGTAAAGACAAAACACACTACAGCTCTATACAAATCTCCGAATGTCACATATGTCTAAAAATTGTGCCATTTCAATTTTTCATATGGCTATATGCATTTCATGAGTGGCAATGGTCCCCTTGGCACACTAAAAATAATTAGAGCGAAGGACCTCCAGCTGGCATAGCTTTTCATTTTGTCACCTACCTAAGTGGTCGGATATAAAAATCCAGAGTAGGCACAATTGCAATTACACCGGCAACAAGTCAGCACAGGGAGTTGGGGAATATAAATATAGCCTGACAGGAATCAGGGCTACTTGGGTAGTCAGGTGCAGACCACCCGGGGAGGGTTAGTAATTAAATCCCAACCATAATTCTGCGGCCAAATCATAGGTCGCTTCCCACTGTTGCAACAAAACGCGCGGTTTTAGCTCTGCAACCGGTTGTTACCAGAGCAAAATGCATGTTTTGTCATTCCTTTTGCATCTGGCGGCACAGGGGTATTGCTCGATATGGCCCTGCAATCAGTATACAATCATGTCCTGCTCCCAAATTAAAATGTCTGCTTTGCTAGTGAGGAACAAAGTTTGTGGAGGCAGCCAGGTTGATTATTTCTGGGTTGCAGGTGACATATGCACATATCAGATAGTTATGATCTCTGATAAAAATTGGCGGCCATCTTGGGTATTGTAGCATATTTCTCCCCGTATATATGCACCTTACATATTACCTTACATACATATTACCTTATACACATATTACCATATTACCTTATAATACATAATTATTATCTTATATACATAATATTACCTGACATGTTACCATGTTACCTTACATATTAAAATAGGTATTAAAAATAAGAAATACGGGATTCGGCGGCCATCTTGGATCCAAGCGCCATCTGTCTGCCCTTCCCATTAATCCAACCTTGGGGCCAAGTGTCGCCAACGCCAAAAGCGGCAAACTGTCAACAATATCAAGTTTTTGCTCTCGAGAGGCTTCATAAACTCCACCCAGGTTGTGGTCCAGAGCATCTGCTGCTGTTTTGTCTTTCTCGGCATATTAGATGCTGTTGAAAAGGGAGCAGGTGTCGTACCAACCATTTCTGTTATACCAGCTGATTTTCGACCTCTATGGTGCTATGGGGGAAATAAGGAATGGCGGCGAGATATACAGACTGGAATGAAATGCAGAATCAACAGGGCCGTTTGTAAAATTATCCGGACAAATGACCTGCTCAAAAATACGACGGTCTGGTACGCAACTTCTTGTAAAACACATGTTGGCTGCGAGACAACATGCCAGCATCTTCAAAAGTGAAACGGAGGGTGGAATGGTATAGCAATTTTGTGTGGCATCAAACATACCGGGTGTCCTGAAAGCCGGCACCTCTGATACGTATCGGTGGAAATGTCGCCATTCTGGCTAAGAGACAGTCGTGAAGGTCACACAACAACGTGGGGTCATCAGTATGATAGCCAGTGATATTCCTGATATGTGCTGGCTTATGAGACACTCTATCTACTCTTTATGCAAAATTGGATATACAGGGTGTTCCAGGTTCATGGACCACTTTTTGATAACTGCTATCGGGCGATATCAGTTATTAAAACCGCAAATGAAATTTTAACATCGAGGTCAATATAACTGAGTTTTTTACTCAAATCTTCCTAAAATCGGTTTAAAAATATAAGAAAAGTATACACTTTAAATCAATGGCATTTGGTGCTAGTTCAAGTATAAAAATATATTTAAACATGTTTAAACATGTTACTTCCTAATCAGAAAATTTGTTGCTGACGTCATATTTTATAGTAGCATTATCTGGTTGAATCACGAAAAGAGCGTCCTTTAAGTTAGAACCGGTAGTAATTTTTACACCCATCCAGAAAAAAAACTACATACGCAAATTAATTCTCCCCCTACACTTATTTTTATTTCCCCCCCACTTTGTGACGTTGAACTCGCCGCATGGCAAACGAAACCAGGATTTGTTTACGTCTCCTTCTTGGCAATGAGAGTTATTGGCAGGGACACCAAGTGTGTCTCCCAAGCTTCCAGGAATTTTTCTCAAACATTTTTTTTTTTTAAAGAGAGGGAAGGTCCTCTAAACAACAGTCGCTGGACTCTAACTACACACATCAACAATGCTAACTTGGGACTTGGGACGATAGTCCCCAGAATAGCAAAAGAGAGTCTATTTCGGAGTCTAGCCTTTGCATTTTAAAGAAGAAACCTGCACTATTCATCGTCATGAAAGTGCAACTTTATGCCAAAGAGCTGGGGAGGGAGGTGGGGGAGGGCATTATTTTTAGTAGGCCTAAACTGCAAGAAAATAGGCTGAATTTTCAAGCCGATGACGTGATCCACGAATAGGAGGCGTGACGTCTTAAATCCAGCGGCCTCTTTGCCAAACTACGCAACTGATAACCTTAGAATGAATAACTATTTAAGAAGAAGAAAAAAAAACTTTGCCCTGAAGGTGAAACGGGTTAAAACAGTGGCTAAATTTAGTCGACGAAAGTTGGCCTCCCGATTTTTTGATAAGTGTATCATGGTATTTGGCCGCTTTATAAAATGCCGAAAAATCTAGGAAAATCTCACATGCAAAGTGTTGGGAGTTGCACGAAATTTGGTTATTTAGAGTATACTGACAGGCCAGATTGTGCAAATCATTTTAAAACTACCGGCGAATATTTAATATTAAATGTGACGCTAGCGCCACTGCGGACGCGCCACGAACGTTCGAATTTTCATCGAGAACTTACGCAGAATTTAAAAAAAATTTAAGCATTTAAAAATTTAACTACAAGTGTGCACAATTTTTAAAACAATCGTGTGTCGAGTAGCCTTTTTCTCATTGCCAATTAAATTTAAATTGGACAACAATGTCACTTTTACCATCGCCAAGGAAAATTTTCCCCTTAGAGGATAAGGGTAGTACCCGGAAAACCGGAAGTGTCCGGTCACCGGAAGTTTACCATGATACCTACTTAGGGTCCGCTGAATCCGAATCCGTAAACCGTTTGTCGATCTCTCTTTATATGGTTTAGGTCCTGATACCTGTCCACGGACGGATTGACAGAGTCGTTCTACGAGATTTTCAGACGAGAAAAAGTCTACAAATATTTAAACACTAAAATGTCATCAATTAAAAATTACTGTGGTTTCAGCGATTCTTCAGAATTTTGCAAAATTGCTAAAATTTAACCAATATTTTAGAGTGTACAGTGTTGGACATTAATCGCGTCATACTGCTAGCGACATTCTCCGTTGCGGCAGACGTGCAAATCGAAGTGATAGAGTGAGAGCCATGCGAGTGAGAAATGGTAGCCCTTGGGTGACATCACTGGCTGGGGACAAGCCTTTTTCTCCATTGCCCCCCAGCCAGTGATGTCACTCAAGGCCTACCTCTTCTTACTCGCACGGCTCACACTTCGATTTGCGCATCTGCCGCATCGAAAAATGTCGCTAGCAGTACGACACGATTAATGTCCAACACTGTACATAATTTACTACCAGTTGCCTTGACTTTCGCCCTGCTGCCTGTATGTTACACAAACGTGAAGAGCATTGTTGAAATGCCTGTGATATACCGGCTCTGTAAGTTTTGTACTCCCCTTCAGATACTTGGAAATAGTGCGTAAGTCAGACCCCCCTGACTCTCGTGCCAATTCCAGTTGGCGGTACAGCAAAAAGGGTTTTTAGGTTTACGTTGGACTCGGATAGTAGCCGAATAGTTTCGCCGACCTCCAAGGCCGACACACCCCCTTAGTATGCCTTAGGCACCCATGTTTTTTTTGCGACATTTTCTGCAATATCCCGCAAAAAAAATTCGCTTGTTGGTGCGAAACTTGGCACTTTGCGTTAAATAACATTTGGCCATCGGCATTAGATGACTGCCTCGCCTCATTTTCCACTTAAGAGGCATGGTGAGCCTCTAAAGCGAAAAGTTGGACTTATGCCATGTCGCTATTTGGACCAATCTAAAGTCGTGAACGCATGCGGAATTAGCGCATTAGCGATCATTTTGGGGTCCGCCGAACACTCATTAGGTGATATTATGGAAACCTTGGGAAAGATGCTGGTGGCTGGGAGACTGCAGCGTTACCGGTTATGGACGTTAGCTAAACGTGCTTAAGAGATGTCCCACCACGACCGGGAACGAAAACAGTGAAAATTCTGGCTGCTCAAAATAAATGCCGATTTCATTAACATTATTAACAGTATACTTCCAGGTAGCCTCATTGTACAATGTTGGACATTAATCGCGTCGTACTACTAGCGACATTTCTCGATGCGGCAGAAGTGCAAATCGAAGTGCGAGCCGTGCGAATCAGAAGAGGTAGGCCTTGGGTGACGTCACCGGCTGTGGGGCAATGGAGGAAAAGGCTTGTACCCACCCAGTGACGTCACCCTAGGCCTACCATTTTCTATCTCGCATGGCTCCTACTCTATCACTTCGATTTGTCTGCCGCAACGGAAAATGTCGCTAGCAGTACGACGCGATTAATGTCCAACAGGCTTATACACGTAGTAGGTTCAATGAACCTGAGACAAACTGGGCGAGAATGTATACCAGAATAAAGGTGCGTACCAAGTGCCAGGTTCTTTACTTATTTACGCCCATATCTGGTTCTACGCAAGGTGGCTATGAATAATTTCTTTGCAACGGAGCCAATAATACTCGGGGTACAGTAAACCTGGCCCGATGTGAATGACCATGACAAATATAAGGCTTGTCTTCCTAGCAAACAAAGTGATAAAAGTTATACTGAGGTCACAAAATATATTTAAATGAACTGAATTTTTTCAAGTGCAAATAATGTGAATATGACGCAATTGCATTATTAGTGAGACTCTGGAATCAGGGCAGGGCACGTCCCTTTAGGCCAAAGTATGCAGATAAAGGGTCAAAGTTGGAATCATTTCAAACTTTGGAGTATCATCGTCAATCTTCATTTCCTCTGATAAACCAATTTACAGTCCAGCTTATGGCGGATATTATGATTGGTTGATGGAGTGATGCGGCTAATTGAATGGTCACTGAAAAAACGCTATGCTATAGTGTGCCTCCAAATATTAGTTCCAGGGGGTCCAACTAAATCCAGGTTACTATTAGTAGATATAACTGGACATTTATAGTCCCTGCAGGAAACGAAAGTAATGTTATCCAATATCTGGTAACACCCGCGAAGCGGGAAGAAAAAAATTATAATAGCCACTTCCGCCACACGCTGCAAAACAATTATAGTCCAGCAAAAAAAAAAAATGGTTGTCATATGAGGTCAAGGTTGACTATAATCCAACGGAGATTGACCTCCCCACAATGGCCGAATTGCAAAAATATATAGACCCTATTCACGTACATGCAAAGAGGCATGTCGTAAACCTTTATTAGCGTCATTGAGGCATGCGGGATTGCGGGACATGTCTCCATGTTTTTTGTGTGTTTTTTTTCGTTATTTTTCTGGGTGGGGGAAGGGGGTATCATTCCCTCTCCCAACCCTCCCTCACCTCTAATGGCAAATGTGCTCATTTGCCCGGAATGAATTTTACATCACCAACTGTGCAGGGGGTGGATGGTATTGCGGAATAAAATGGCCGGTTTTTCAAAACTTTAACATCGTAATGTTTTGGAGGGAGTTTTTTTTTGGGGGGGGGGGGGGAGTAATGTGAAGCACTGACACATACCACATGTGTTTGCAGTTCGAATGTAATGGCTCGGACTTGCACAATCTTATTAATCAGACCCCCCAAATGCAACTACACTGAAAACTGTATGTGGTGTAGTATATACTCAAGGACTTCATAGTGTGGAATGAAGGTTAATTACGTTTTAACGAAGTTGGAACGACTATAGTGACAGTGAATAACGACTACGGTTTTTTTTTTTTGGTGGCAAATAACAAAAATGGTGTACACCCCAGTTATGGTACGCCTTTTGTTTGGGCCACGTACACACACAACCCATAATGATCCGGTCTGTCCTAGTTACATTATTAGCATGAAACATGTTGTATAAACATGCTGTACTGTCACATTATTTCCAAGATATACAGTGTGCCGGGCCATTAGCTACTACTGGCTCTAATCAGCCAATGGCAGACTGTGACCATGACACTGAAAACTTTAAATTGATTAAAAATAAATTTTTTAAGGTGCATAAATTTCTATATACAGTGTTACCTATACATACCTATACCTATACCTATACCCATACCTATACCTATACATGACAATAATTCTTTTCAGCTGACTTCATATTTGGTTGCTAAAAATCTATAAAGAATCAATAGCTATGCCTCAGCAAATACACCCGTTATAACCTCATATTCTAAACCTACTCAGCATCAAAATGCACTTGTCGTGCACTACGTAATCGCCGATTTACCCACCTCTTTTTGCTCCCGATGCAGTTATCTGGAGGAACAGCCTCTTCCCCAGTGGTGGGCTCGATACATTCCCTGAACTTCACAAAAGCCAACGCTGGGGTGATGAGGCCATTATTTTCCTTACAGCTCAATTTGCACCTCCTGGGTAAAGAACCCCCCTACCCTCTCTCTGTAACACATTTTGCAGCCTCCATTACCCAGCAAGCCGTGGCAGCCCCTAGAAACACCGACTAATGCTATGAAGTCCAGTTGGGTCTCACATCCCTCCACTTACACTCTTACGTGGCTTTAATTGAATGCTATAGTTGCGCACAACTAAATCCAGCTTAAGCTTCGTGATTACGGGATCAAATTAAGAGAGGGTTGCCAAATACACACTTCCCAAATTTAGGCTTGTTATGATGTGACGATTGCAAATTTTCATGCCATTTTCGGTAAATTCAAAGTTCAAAAATAGTTAATTGTTCTGACACCTGGAGTGATTTTGCAATGTATAGGCTTAAACCAGGATGTTTTTACCCAACCGTAAGACTATCACACCATAGCATCGCTTTCGTTTTACGTCCGTCCACTGATAAAAGCACTACAGGGTTTATTTGAAATTCGCCGCTTTAACAAAACAGAACTTTCTTCAACAAATGCACATAAATGTCCGTAAAGGTTGAGGGAGCAAAGTGCAAATGAGCCAAAAATGAACTCCTTCCTCTGTTTCCCGCCTAAAGACGGGCCCCCCCACACTTGCGCAGAACAAATAAACCGAACCCGATACGCGTCGAATGGGTGCCCGTTTGCCAGAAAATAAACCGCCAATCGCGTAAATAAATATCCCGCACACAGCACCTGGAACGCCTCATCCGTTGTGTAATTATGCAACGAAACATCAATTGTAAATGTAAATTCAACAAAAACATTACAGAATTACTTATTGTTACATATAAAAATTCAGTGACTTACATTTCTCGCATTCAGTAGATGGGGCTAGTTGTGAGTTGGTAGTTTTGTTCAGAGATGGCGAGGCGGGTGGCTGGTGGCGGACCTGGAGCGAGGATTGAGGTGGTGTAATCAGTCGCGAGACAGCCGGAGTCCAGGCTATACCTGCGTACTGGATTTTAGAACCGTTGCTTGAAAAATACATGCGATTTAATCGAGTAAGACGATTAAGATGGAGATAATAGCCATTTCAGAGATGACCTCACAGCGGTGGTCCGTTGAGTCCTAACCTACAGCCACTTTGATTTCCCAGGAAGGCACGAGGTCCCGCTGAATAAACTGGTTAGGTCGAAATCAGTAGTGGCCGTATCCCGCAAATGAACCTTAACAAATTGGTGGCAGCAAGAAATAGATCCCACGGGAGAGTATGGTCCGTTGTTTTAAACATCAGGTGGACATTCCCCCACGGTGAAGGCATACATTAAAAAATACCTAGAGAACACCACAAACAGGTGCCCGTTTGTTGAGTTACAAAACATGGGCGGTGGGACCACCAAATAATTGCACTATAGGAATCGGCTGGTCTGTTTGTTGTCAGTCGATTGTATCAGGGGTTGGCAATATGTTGAGTTTGCGGTTACGAGACACATTAGGATGACAATCACGGCAATTAAAAATTGAATTGCGACTGCGACATCCAGAAAGGAGCCAGACCGCAAAGTAAACCTCCAGTTAATGGAAGCACTTCGCAACAAATCAACAATGCACTGGCCACACTAGCTTTTACCGGCATGTGTATCGTACCGGCATAAAATTTGCTACAGCTGCCACCAAGGTCGCTGTCATTTGGCACCGTTGGCGAAAATCGTGGTATTCTAGAGCTCTTTTAAACAATTCGGGTGATGTCAAGAACTGCGAATACCCGGGTGATGGCAAGAACTGCGAGTACCGGGGTGGTGTCAAGGGCTGCGAATACCCGGGTGATGGCAAGAACTGCGAATACCGGGGTGATGTCAAGGACTTCGAATACCCGGGTGATGGCAAGAACTGCGAATACCGGGGTGATGGCAAGAACTGCGAGTACCGGGGTGATGGCAAGAACTGCGAATACCGGGGTGATGGCAAGAACTGCGAATACCCGGGTATTCGCAGTTCTTCCCATCACCCGACAAGAAACGTCGAAAAAAATATGAATTCGTGCAATTATTGTCCTTCATATAATCCATGTCACAATGGTCCACTGGCAAATTTACGATGAGCTTATTTCGGGCCCGAAGAATTCTATAAAGCCTTCCCAAGCCAGCAGCCACCTGCTTCCACCATTATATTACTTTTTCTTCATGGAAGCCTTTACAAACAGCTGCGCTAATACGTACTCCTACACCACATAACTGAATTATTAGGCTAACGATCCTAGGGCGCTAATGGACCTTATAAGTCTGGCCTGAAAAGTGAAAAGATGTGTCCATAAATTAAGGCCCGGGTCTGAAAAGGCGGTTGGCTACAGTTGTTCCAGCACCAAAATTTCTTTGGAAAAAAATGTGATGCAATAAAGACGTAAGACCATTGTATTGTCGACGGGCATGATGTCCAACAATAAAATGATTGTGGCCAATATTTATCGCGCTCAAAAAAACCAAAGGCTGTTAGAGCATAAAGGGCGTTATTTTCAAAACTCGTTCAATCTACATCCGGAGGAAATTGAGTTTTCCTGCTGATGTGGATAGTACCGTATGCACATTAGATCATTGCGGCACATAATACTAATCTGGCTTAAAGCAATTTGCTGTTTTAGCACAAACAGGAGTTTTAAAAAGCATTAAAATTGACAATATAATGTTTAAATCACCATTTATATTGATTCTGTAAATTTTAAACATATCCACACCGTAATTCATGTACCGACTTGGACATCAAATACCGTCTACAGTACTAACTTGTAGACGGTTTTTGTTGATCACAAAATACCATCTCCAAGTCGGTACATGAATCGGTACAATGCATATGTCAACATATCTACCAACCAATACGTCTTCTTTTATGCACACACATCCGGTACTGTATATGCAAAAAAAGCCTCACTAAAACATGAAAAAGTGCACAAACACACTGAAACGTTTGATTTGGCAAATTTCACCCTCTTTTTTCGCGAATCGCATAATTTCAGAGTAATTCAATACCGTCACGTGCCATAATTTTGCCGGGCTGGTCCCCCAAATTGACAGGGCCCATTGACGGCCTATATAAAAGCTATTGATTCGGTTGAATGTGGGACAATCATGGAGAATGTGGCGATATACACTCCTGAGCATCGATCATCCAATCACAGTCACACACAACAGCTGCATTTTCCCCCTCCCCACCTCTCCCCCCCCCTTTAAAAAAAACGCGCAATCGGCACTATTTGCACTTTTTGAATGCGAGTCATTTCGAATATGTACAGTACGTGGTTGGAAATAGAAAGTCGCTAAAATTACAAGAGATGACATGTCAAGGTGTACTGGAGGCGTAATTAGTCCAAAGATTGCAAAGATGGCAGCCGAGGGTCTTTGTACCTATGCCTAGCTAATAATAGCTCCCCATACTATTGCCGGAATTTGCATATACGCCAGTGTCGTCGGCCGATACTATTCCATGACGTACGGGCAAATGTAGGCCACTGGTCTAATTGCCACCTCTCTCTTCGAGAGGGCGCTGAATATTTCAGAGTCGAAACTACTAAGGCAATTTGAGATAGGTGGATCGAACGAGCTCCAACGAGCGACAAATAACAATGGATTATTCATACACCGAGTGGGAAAAACCAGTAGATTTTTAAAAACCCCCACTAGATGGGGGTGAGAGCTGCCGGTAGATGGCGTGGATTCAGCAGGTTGTAGTTAGTCGTGAAAGAGCCGGAGTGTGTTATGACACCAGATTTTCACGGGTAGGTGTGATACTAAACACCTTATATGAATGTCAACCGTACTGTAGTGCCAGATAAGACGAAATGAGACAAGTGGTGTGAGGAGGAAAGGGTGGGTAGGCGACGAGGCAGCCTGTCTCTTGATCTGAGACACGAAAGCCTTGCAAGTTATTGATTTGTTGCCATGGAAACGGGGAGCCAGCATGCAGCCTACATCCACAAAAGCCTGCCTGCCGCCATCGGAATGCTCCCAAAACTCTCCCTCTCACACACAGCACCCTCGGTTATCTGCATATACCGGCACAAAGGCCCCCCCCCCCCACATTTTTATAAGGGGCAAAAGCATCTGGTAATTATGAGTGAATCAGAGCAATATTGACGCATGTCACCCGGCATGACGTTGACGGATTGCAAATGCGCCTGTGTCAGCACATCGGCCCGAATGAGCCCTTCCAATCAAAATGGGTTCAAGAAACTTGAATTGAATCCCGCACGACCTACCTCAATTCCATTTCATGATTCATGAATACGGTTTTGACAAACAGGAAATAAGTCAGTGGGTGGTATAGGGTACCTCTCTATAGAAATTTAAAACAGAAAAGCGCGTATCGAGGCAGTCTCTTGACTGGCAAGTCAGAGATAGCTTGTTTATACGAAGGATGTTTGGATTGGCAACTGAATTAAAGCAGGAGGTTTACCGTTTGTCGCTCAGCTCAGCTTGCGGCACCTGCTCTGGACCAGAATCGCTTTTGCAGGCTGCTTGCCTATAACATGAGCATACAACAGAAATGCACAAAAGTACAAAATATATATATTTTTTCTCTCGATATAATCCAAAGGATATGTACTTTCCAGTTGGGTTGCATACTGCTCAGGATATGCAACCCTTGGAAGCATACCATTTAAAATCACTGAAACCATCCCCAAAAAATAATTGTGACCTACTAAGTTCCAAAAAAATGAAGAGCAATTGCGTCTTCCATCCACTTTAATCTTGTGGTACAGCATCCCTTGCGAGACTAATGAGTCATACGCTCTAAGCTCAACTGCAAGTATTGGCAAAAAGGCTGCCGCAGCTTCAAAGAGAATTTTGCACCCTCCGCAAAGCTCCTCCAAAGTCGGCTGCCTAAATGAACACAAAAATAATGTACTGCCATGTAGTTTACGGTCGAGCCAGTTAGAATATCAGTCATGTGAGTTCATTATTGTCAAAGGTTTCTTGTAATTAAAAAGGAATTAGACGACGGGGCTGTTGGTCAAATTCAACTCTGCCAAAGAGCACTGTAAATGCAATTATCAAAGTGTATTCTATGAATTATTTTTATTCCAAAAGTTGCTGTTCAAAGATGGTGTTATTGTTTTGGTGTAAGTAATGTACACAAAAGTGGGTCGGTACTATTAAATGCAATAAAATAGATCCCTCTCAACCAGCTACGTTGATCCTCACATTAAAACTGAAAATGATTCCTTTGAGACTCCCCTTTAATGACGTTACAAAACGAGCAAAATGTTCCTCCGCATTTCATACCGGACCAATAAATAAATATAATGACCTTTTGCAATGCTCATAACGCCAAATATTAAAGTTGATCTAACAGGTGAAGGTACAGCCACATTTAGCACCATATGGGATTTAAGATTCATCTCTGTTGAAATTGCAGTGTTTTAGTAAGTTTCCCACTGGGTAATTGCAATGGAAAATTAATAAAATATTACAAGTGTTCAAGTCTTGCTATTTTTGTTAATTGAAAATTGTGACGTCCCACTAGATGGCAGGATGGCGCCTGCGCTCGTTTGGTTTTGGACCTAGAGGTAGCTCTTTGTGTAAGTCAGTCGTGTCTGGCCGGAGTAGCAGTCCGTTGTATCATTGGACCACGACCACGACTCTGAGTGACCTTGCAGGGCCAGACAGATGACCTGAGGTCAACGTCCACAAAATAAGTAGAATCTGCTCCTTTTCGCCAGAATTTCTCCACAAATATCATTGCAGCGCTCTATTCAGAACACTGCTCATCTACGCAGAAGGAGGTCTCACCCGCATACAGAGTCCCCTCAAAAGCCAGAAAGGCCACCCCAGAATCGAATTACATTTTGAGACTCTGAGCAGGGTCATCAAGAAGATGAAGTCTATACACACCGCGTCCTTCGCAACAAAATGAATGAGAGCCAAATGAAAGCTGATGGCGGGTGGGATAAAGACAAACAATCATCAAGACCCTAGAATTTGCGGTCAGTTGAAGGCGCCATGGGGGAATGGTTTCTATATGGACCACCCCGGGTTGCATTTGAAGATTCAGTGTCCCTAGCATCCCATCCTAATCCTGAGACGTAATTAGTGAGACGACGATCAGCCAACCGAGGAAAACATGGCTGCCTTTAGGATGAGACCCAGTTGAAAAGCCTGGTAGTGAGACCCAGGGATTTTGCGCGGATCTGGACTTAATGTTCAGAAGGGTTTGTCTTTCAGCAACAGTTGGCTTTTCTTGCACTACTAATACATGTTAGCCGACAGATTAGAGCTGGAAACTAATCTTGCGGATGCACGCGAGCAAGAGCAAGTTTGGGCCTGTCTGAACAAGTTGGGGGCGAGTCACTCCATAACTGTCCATAGTAAAGGTGCGTTCCGATAATCTAGGACGGTCGATTTGGTCGGTTGGGNACCCCCCCCCCCCCCCCCCCCGTAAATGAAAGTTTGGGAAGCTTCCTCCTACGACGTGCCTCAGGAACAGAATGGCCACAACATCCCACATGAGACCCACACTCGGACCAGACCTGGCTTCAAATAGCTATTTGAAAAAGCGAAATTTACAGCTTCAACATTGCCACCAATTTGAATTTCAGAACCTACAGAAACTTGGCAACATTCTCCTAGAAATTTCCATGAAACAAGCCGGCGGCTGAGAATTTCTAATTTATTACAGTCTCCTTACATGAAAATGGATGTACGGCAGGCATCGGTTCCCCTTTTGTTACAAGATCTTCCCCAGTTGCACTTGCAAAAGTTTCCAATGCCTGTAGGTGCTTCTGATTTTTATTCCCGATGCAACGGGAAAGCTCCCAGCACTTTTGTTCGACTCGAATAAAGCGCCTGGAAAGCTCTTATTCAAATAAAGGCTCCGGAAAACCAAACCCCGGAGCAAAGTTCACAAACACTCTGATATGCCATTAATATTCATTCTAATAACAAGTCAAGTGCACCTGCATGGTATTGATTCAATGTATATCTGGTTCTTCAAAAATATTGACAAATTCGGTGAACCGTCTGGTACTATTTGAACTGTGAAATTAATGGTCATTATCGTTGGATTCAACATGGCGCTGCCTGAAAGCAGAATAGTACACCCCAGATAAATTGTTATGTACACACACCTTTAAAGTACCGAATTGAACCCACCGAGTTTTATTGGTATGAGCTAGCTAGGGGTGGACCTGGGGATGACTCGGGGTCGTCACAATGGCGCCCAACGTGGGGATTCGTCACAACGTTTACAATTCGCAAAAAAAAAGTTGTACATTTTTGTCTAACTGTTTATTGGGAACAATGTCGAGTGGACTTAACCACAGTGCCTGCAGTGCCCTGCAAAATTCCAGTGGGTCAGTCCCCACAAGAGGAATGGTTCTCAGCACCAGGAGGGAATAAATTGAGGCCCCTCTCTCTGTATATCGGAATGCAGGCCACGTCGAGCCCGGAGTATTTGGAGTGTGTTGGGCGAAAGAGGGAAGAGTTTAGGGCAGGAAGGGCAAGGTTCCAGCTCTTTGCCACCCTGAATATAGCTAGGAAACTCAAGAGCCAGAGGCAGCATCCTATACAGTATATCTCAGGGTGCAGTACGTGCCTAAAAGGGTCCTCTTGATGCATCCTTCTGATTATACCATAGGAATTCAGAGAGCAAAGTTGGCCAGTCATCGTTGGAGAACAGGAAGTCTGATAGGATCTGCAAATATTTAAGGAGTGCTGGCTACATTGGGGGGTCTATAGGTGGGGATTCCTGCCGTTCGTCACCTTGTGCCACGTGTCACTCGACCTATGTATTATGCTTATCAAGCAGTTATCGAGCCAAAGGGTCGGATAATACTCTATATCCGGCATGTTGAGTGAATAGCGTGGAGCACCTGTCAAAAGATGTCTGGCACCACTTTTATACGAGGTTGCTACAATTTCAGTTATTTAAGATATTGCACTCTCAAAGCTTAAATGGTAATTAGGCCTGGGTAGAAGCTAGTCGAAATACACAGTGAGTTCTTGGACCACAAATCTGCTGTCCAAAGGGGAAACAACCTATCTCCAAAACTAATAAGGGTGAAAGTCGCATTCATGCCCTGCACTATGACTTATGAGGGATTAGTGCAGGGCATGGATGCGACTTTCACCCATACTATAGTTTTAGAGATATAGTGTTTCTCTTTGGGATGGCAGTAAATCGGGCAATATGACCCAATATTTTATATGGACATTCAGGCCATTCTGTCTCCCACCTTTATGTGTCATTTATTCGTCCCTACTTTAACACATTAAACCACCCAATTAATCAGTTAATGGAGAACCTGCGTTATCCAATATTAGACATTTCAGATTCATCCGATTAGCTTCTAATTGCAAAATGTACTGTACATCGCATCGAATAAATGTAAAAAAAAAACGTTCGTTTGTGTTACCGCATTAGATTAATGAACCTGCGATATGCGTGAATAGGTTTGGTCACCACTTGCGTGATACTCTCAGAGCATTATGGGAGGGGTTGGCGTGATGCTAGGTAATGATGTGTTGGGGACCTTCACGGAACCCCTTCATTACCTCACTATTGGATTCCCTAGTTCTCAGGGACGGTTTGCATGTGTACCACGTGCCAAGAGGACCACCGATGGTTCCGTGACAGGCTACCTCAAGAAAACGGAGATTCCCTCGTAAAGAGTTAACATCATCTGCCCTTTTACCACCTCCTGTTCGAGAGGGCAATTAGGCTCCGAGTATATGATGACCTTCGCAGATACAGTTGCGTAATTGCATACTGCAGTGATGAATTATGAACAGAGTGTACCGCACAAATTTTTTAAACACAGTCGAATCGATGCTCCTTTGACGTAATATGCGTGACTTTCCTGTTGCGTCAACGCAGCTTGAAAATCGCGACCTGTGTTTTCAGGAGGGAAAAGCTCCCCCTCTGACAAACACCACACTCATTAGTTCCATGCCGGCTTTAATTACAATGGATCAAGCCTGTTTCTATCGCTTTTGCCCATTGGTTGCGGCCCACCGAATGGACACACAAGAATTAGCGCCTGCAAATGGAACTTTATCGCAACCAGGGGATGCCATCATGGGTGATGACAACTGTACCTGAAGCGTAACTCACATTAAAGCCATCCCAAACTGGCCAACCTAAAGTGCAGATATGGCTGATCTTTAAGTTTAATTTTTGAAAATATTTTATGAACAAATTAAGACAGGTGTCCAGGACTCCTCCAATCACCCCAAAGCAGGGTTTATCATTGATGGACACGGGTAAACTGATGAAAACCAAGCCGCAAATTAATACCATGGAAGCGTTTTCAGGAGGTGAGCCAGTTTTTTTCAAAATGACTCCGACGGCTCAGAGTATAAGCGACGCTAACACCATTAGCAATGTATCGTGGGACAGGGCTTACCCCCTCCGAGAGTCCGCTTCACCTGCTAAGAAGATTTCTTCATGTCCGTCCCCAGACTAATTTTTGCACCAAAAGTTAATTACCAAAATCAGCCCCCCGTAAAATAAGCTTGAAATTGTTCTATCTTTTTTTTATTATTTTTACGCCGTGTATACTGCAGAGGGTACGGGACATGGGTCCTTCAATAGGGGTACAGTGTGCCTAGAATTATTTCTAATCTTTTTTTAAAATTTTAACAAATTTGAACCTGCTGTTTAATGACCGTTTCTGTACTACCAGCCCAGTGCACCAAACTAAAATAGAACATATGAGTTTGTAAGAGCAAACAAAATTGTTTGTCGATAGCCCGTTGCCCACAAAATAATGTAGGGGCCTGCATGGTGGCCATTCAGAGCAGGGGAGGCCCAGTGTAAAAAGTGTAGCAAGACAGGATGAATTGTGGTCGGCGATTCTTTACCTTCGGGCACTGGGGGTGGGGGACATTGTATTCGCACCGTGATTAGCTTACGCGCGGAAATAACTCTCCCGGGCCGTGAAAAGCCACCGGGGACCGGGTTGGGAAAGGTTCGCTCTATCTTGACATGTAGCGACTATGCTAGGTTTAACGGTCTGTGACAAAAACCGAAAACGAATATGTTAAACTTTAAAAAATAACTAGTTCCACTTCTCATCCACCAGAGGCGCTGGCTCCGTCGTGCTGCGTCTGCAGCGCCTCTGGTGGGTGAGAGGTGGTACTAGTTTTATTTTAAAGTTTAACATATTCATTTTCGGGTCATGCAACGAAGTATTTTTACATTATAGAAGATAATTCAAAAGCAGAGCTAGGCACATATCCGGATAGAAAGACTTTCAATGAGTTCTGTAGTAAATATCGGCATAACGGTATTTGCAGGTATTTGCCTTTTAAAAATATTGTTAGTTGACAACAACAAAACCTGGAGCAATATCTAGCATTTCTAGTGGTCAACCGAACCGTACCACTTAAAGTGGATAGTTCACATTGCATTAGTCTTGTTGACTGCAAAAAATCAGGCTTATCCCGCTTCACGTGCTCGAGAGGCGGAAATGAGGCGATAGCGTTCCATACAAAAGGCCTGTAATTGAATGGTCAATGCCCTAGCCACTTTACATTGACCACTACGTAGAACACAAAAACTGTGACTTATCAGGTCATTAGTTACGTCCCCGATATATGGTATAAAGAGTAGGGGAGTCCCCCCTCCCTAGTGGTTTAAGTCTAAAAAGGTGTCCTGGGATGTTTGCGTTATGGGACAGAGAGCTCTAGTCCCCAGTCCTTTTTGGCTTATTTCTAAGGAAATGGGGACTTTCGCTGGTGTAAAAATAACCCGATCGATGGACCCACAAAAGGTCCACGTGCGAAAACTGTCAAGACCTATATATGCGGGAGGTTCTAGGAAATTTAGCTCGGTTTCGTCGAGGCCCTAGGGTCTTTCTGAAACAACCAGGTCAAATGTGTTCATTCAGACTGTCACACGACTCGCTACAAAGCTGGAAGCCTTCTCCCAGATCCACACGCCATCTAGTAGATATCACGTCGACTCATCCGACTACACCAAATATGGCGCCAGTTTTAATCAGATTAGAGCCACTCTGCCCCTGTTAACGTCAGCTCATAAATGTCCAACGGTAATCGGCATTTTCTAGATTTCCGGGGCAGCTCCTCCGGGAATTTCAGAGCTCATTTTGGTTTTGGCGGATCCGGATGAGGATGGAAAGGAGGGTGGGGGGGGGGGGGATCTGGATAACGCCACGCTCTGCTGCCACATTTTATTCGGACCCTAGCCATTTCTCTCCGGGCCAACTAAAGACTATCATTCGGTGATACTCATATAACACATCCCCCTACAGATTAACTCATTTTACGCCACTTCTTCCCTACCGTCGAAATTGCCGCCGGAATAATTAGTATTCGCACCGAGGCCACTTTTCGCTGCGATACACTCAGCCTATTTAGTCACATATCAGTGGTTGCCAAGTAGGTGTAATTCTCCAAAAGCTTCCTACCCATAATTTTGGTGTCCCGGAAAATCCCTCTGGATGGCGGTTGATGCTAAACAAAACAGTGCTCGTAGCCACAATTTCAGTTAGGTTTCCCTAACTCCATAGCTAGAAAACCGCGCAAACGTGGCTAATGGACCGCCTTAAGTCCCAGCCTTGTAAGTCTTCTCTATTGGGACTTAGCTGCCATGGTTGGGATAAATGCCAGGTCCTATCTACTTTCTGAGATGGGTTCTTAAATTCGTCCGACCATACCAAGTCCTCTCTTTTTGTGCAGCCAACCTGGTGATTCTATGTTACAAAAATTTTGGGACTGCAGCTGTATAAATTCTAGTTGCATGCTAGGTGAACGTCAGACCACTCCCAGGGAGGCGGCATGTCGTGCTCAGCACCACCCCTGCAAAAATATGGGCAAAAAAATGGGGCTTGGGCGTGACCCAGCATATCGCTAGCATAGAGCCTTTAAAATGGAATAAACCTACTCCAATGTACGTTACAAGCTAAGTCAAACAGCTTTTTACAATTTCAATATTGGATTATATTTCTTTTCCAAATTGTCACATAGGACTAATGGGTAGGCTGGGAGGTTCGAGCCTCGGACCCTAGAGGGGAGGCGGTGAGGGAATGGGATCGAGGTCTACCAGGAACTTGCGGGGAATAGGTGTTAATATCAAGTGAAACTCTAACTCGGATCGCAACCACAACGACCCAACGACCGTGTGAACCCAATCTCAAAGGGCGACCTAGGCAGCTGTCGTTGAAAATGGCTGTTCAAGTTTAGGCGTGCAAAATGATGATGTCAATTAGCTTCAGATCTCGGAGGAATATTCAGGTTGGAGGAAAGCTACAGGGAACTTGAATTATTAATTGCATCTGCCAATAATACACCAAAGTTGGAAGCTCCTAGTCGAAAAGTTGTGCTGCAATCCCTGGACTTAACACCATGTAGCTAACTTTACTTTTGAAACGGACCTCGTACGTATGCAGAAAGGGTCGTCACTCTCGTCAGTGTCACCCCTCGGCCCCCTTAATTAGAAAACCTTCCACAAAATTATGTCTTACATTTGCTCAGTGCAGTCCAGTTAGTTACGTACACACGCAGGGAGCAACTTGGGGGATGTGCAATGCTAACAGTCTATCCACAGTTTAACTTGTCGTGGTTAGTCTACGTGCGCAGTTTATGAACGCCCAGCCCTTTAAAGTACCGTCTGTATATAAAAAAGAGATGTGTGGTTAAAAAACGTCATTATGCAAGGCAAGACTTCGGCTCGTGGAGGACACGCTGGAGGCTCAAAATGGTTGACATGTTTCCTCCTCTAAGTGCAGGAAATTACATCAGGAAGACCATTTTAGCACAGTTTACAGGTGCTTAAGTCCAGTAGGAACTTTCCCCTGGAGGAAAGCGGTCTGCAAAAGGACTGCCATTATCCATGGAATGCGGAGGGTAATATTGCGCTGTATCACTGCAGGCCTAATGCCACTTCATTACCGGGTAGGCCAGAAAGCGACCCCGCATTTGGGGAAAGCCTAAGTGAAATCAAAACTTATAGTTGTGAGATTCTGCAGAATCACTCTAATAATAATGTACATGTTGCCAACAACCTGTTTATCAAACTAGCCTCCTATCCGGCTGTCTCACAACTGGCACAGCAGGTCCCCACCCGCCAACCAGCTAACCCCATCTTGTGGATCCCCATTTTAAATGGACAAGTTCCAAACATTTTTATCCCACTCATGATAGATCGATAGTTCTCCTGGCTATTTCTTACTATTTTTCCCCCTCATAGCCCTAGCAAGTTGTAGTTTTTGGATGTTGTTTAAGAGCTCTTGACTAAACTATATGGACCGCAGCCGACTTAAACATGATAAATGGGTCTCCTCCAATCCCTCTTTCCTAGCTAAACAAGAAAAGGAGGAAACAATCTAGCTCCTCTCCTATAGACTTTTTTTTCTGTACCAACGAACACACTTTGTAACAACCCTTTTTTTTCCTGGCCTGAGTAGCTTTCCTCCCTCACATTCTGGCAGTTATCTCTTCCGTTCAGAGACCCTGCAGATGATGCATTGGCATCTGCAATAGTAACTCGCCCAATATTATCCAATAACAGAGGCCACCCCCGTCTCTATTTTTTTTTTGCTCTAGAATTCTCAGATTGATACAATTTCGGGCCAATTCATTTTGAGGATTTATTACAAAATGTCGCAGTAACAGAATGTTCCACAAAATTCATTCAAATCTAGCTCTAAAGTCATTGCATCTCTTCCAAGACGATGCATATTCATCCAGCTCTGCAAACCAGATCATGTCGCCAGGCAAAGTATCACCGCGCAGATGCACTCCATTGATTATTAACGCGACTGTACGTACAGTGTTGTACAATGGAGTACAATTACCTACTAATGAAGTGATTTTGAGGAGATGAAGCCAGTAGAGGAAAAAAAAGTAGATGGATTTTTTTTTCCTCACTCCCCATCCCATCCTACTCCTGGGACGAGCTTGATATAAGCTTGAATCGATCCAGGCTATTCGACTCTTCTCCTGGGGCAAAGACAATTTATACTGTTCAAGATAATGCGGTTATTATTGGAAGCATTATTCGCGACTGTACAGGGTGAATCAACATTGGTTCAATCACAGATTATTTTACTATCAAATTCAAATGAGCATGTACACACATCCTCAAACATTTTTGAACCACACTATTTTCCAGAAGACAAAAATATTGGCATGGTTCTCATGGTAGGTGTCCTTAAAAAGAGAGGATTCCATTTTGTTCCAACCGGCTCTCACCTGCAATGCGGCTCACTCCCGCGCACACACCCAGACCGACATAGGTTTCGAGGGGACAATAGAGAGACACATGATGGTTTTTTACCGGTCTTCATTCAGGTGGTACGTGACAACCCCCGTACAGGTCGGAGAAGGTGGCCAAAACGACGCCGATAAAGTCAGATAGAGCTGGCCACATTGCTGCGGGCAATGCTGCCAATATGGCTGGGAGAGAAGAAAGGAGCAGAGAAAAATGGGAAGGGCTGTAAATCGCGTGAGTCCAATTCTGAGAGAGGAATTCGTCTAAGAGTCTACTGTTGGGGATAGGGGGTCTTAGAAGTGTAATCAATGTCGCCTTCTACAGGGTGGTCCTTGAAATGGAACACTTCTTGCTGTCCCAATGAAAATGTTTCATATTGAAAGTACAGTGTTGGACATTAATCGCGTCATATTGCTTGCGACATTTTCTGATGCGGCAGAAGTTCAAATCGAAATCATAGAGTGTGAGCCATGCGAGTCAGAAGAGGTAGGCCTTGATTGACGTCGCCCAAGGGCTCCCGTTTCTTACTCGCACGGCTCGCACTCTATCACTTCGATTTCCACGCCAGCCGCATCGGAAAATGTCGCTAGCAGTATGACGGAATTAATGTCCAGCACTGTACAAATAAAAAAACAATAGTGAGAATGATAGTAACGTCTATGTAAATCACTTTCCAAAGATAGCTGCAACTTGGCTTTATGAGTGTAACCAGGTGTAACTATCTTGAACAGTAAGCATGATTATATTATCTTGGTGGCCAACAAACCGTATAAGGTCTCAACAAGATTATTCCCTGGGGATTTGTGAGCAGATATACTCTCGGAGTGAAACAGATATGCAGTGCAGGCAGTGTTTGACTGACATGGCCACAAAGGTTTACATGTCAATCTCCCTCCATCCAGACTGGGTTACATCAACGTTCAACTGCAAAATAATGTTTACCTGGCTCGTAGTTGCTCAACTACCGGTCTCTAAAGTTGGTATATGGTAAAAAAGCATGTTGATTGTCAGTGGGTACAAATATTGTTGTTATTGTCATCCAGTAAGTATGTGAGAACTGTAGCTGATGCACCTACAATTTCGTATTGCTTACCTACAGTGTACTCATGTTGAACTCATTTCTACAGTATACAGTATATGTGACGCACTGCTCGAATTTTAACCCACAATTGGCTACCATGCCAGTGATACATTTCAAGTAATCAGTCTGACAACAATAGTAGCCTATACTGTATTCACACTGACATGTATAATTAACATTCTGTCCTAATTTCAAATTTTCTGTTTTACAGGTAAGTGATCACTTCACTGGTGTCATGACAGCCGCATTTAGTAAGTCATCAAAACCGCCACATTTCGCAATATTTAGCCCCCAATAATTGTCCGAAAGGTTGAGTCCCGTGCAATTTGAGTCCATACGTTTCAATACCGTTTTAATTACGTGCCAGGCTTTTTACACAGGGAGCTCCGTACATCACAGGGAACGATAGGCCTTTGTGCTCCAGGTCATTTCTCATTGTAATATTTTCCATGGGCAGTTTGCCGATGTGTTTCCAGTGCGACGGAGATGTTGAAGGTCTCTAAATTAACCGATGAGTAGCCCTGCTCACAAAAGAATCCGTTGGCCCTCGTAAATTAATGACGTGGACCCGTTGGTCGATAAACCAGGGTAAATGCAGATAAATCCGAGTGTCTGACTTTTATTAATTATGAGAACCCGTACATCTGAGCATCGGTGCTTTGCACCAGACAGAAATAGAGTTATAATTCATCTAACTAGTCCATGGTCCCATAGCGTCCCTGTAGGCGTCAGCACTTGTCAGATGGCGCCTATTTGAACATTTCATTTGTTGGGTGTCTATAGAATAGCCTTTTCCGAATTCGACCATGAAAACGAGGCAAAATGGCAGAAAATGCTCACAGTGTCAAAACTAATCACGGTAAGTGCCTCAAAGAATAGCCAACTGCGTTTCCTTTCACCCTTGCCAATCTCCAAATTGAGCACTTTCTTTTGTGGCGCAAGATTACAGCCAGATTAAAACTGGGGAGGATTCTAAACCTGCCAACTTTTTTGCATTGTCTTCGCCGCTGCGTAAAACCATCGGCCGAAAATATTTCGTTTACAAGCTTTGTACTCCAAAAGGCAGAGGTTGTCTGAATGCAGTTTTCAAATGTGTGAAATTCGTTCAAATTGTCGTGTGACGGCCCAAGTGGATGCTATTGAGTGCAACTAAATCAGGCAGCCAGGGTGCGCTCCATAAATCAGATGACTTTGAAAGCTGCATACGAGCTCCATTAAATTGTGAAAGTCTGACACTGCAACAAAGTTGGTTCCAAAAAAAACAACTTTATATTCAAATCCCAAAATATATTGATCATCTATTAATTCATCCTGGGTCCCGAGATAACGTATGGTGCAGACCTAGCAATAATTTCCCAAGTGAGGGGGTTTTGTTCTTCTCGAGCTTCCACCAATATCCGTCATGAAAATTACATGCGTTTGAATGTATGAGGAAGGAAAATATATTTTGCTGCTCACCATCATCATGAGACTCAATCCATTAGCCAGGCTCCGATGGGAATTTTCGGACCCTGCCAATTCGGCAAACAGGCTGGGATTGGCCAAGGTTTTCTTGTCGCCCTGGATTAATTTCGGATGGGTGACATTCTGAAAACGCAATTTGTCCTAATCCATGCTGAGGATTAGTCGCTCTTTAATGATCGAGCGAATTGGGGGTGCTGATGGAGACCTGTAATAACTTATGTGTCGCAATGGGCAAGTTACAGGATTTTTTGTAGGCGACAGTCATCTAAAATGCATGGCTGCAGAAATTTTTGGCAAACATCTCCGATCAATTCCACGTCGTTATACACTCTCACTGTATTCACAAGATGCTAGTTGGCAGTTTTGCCTAGAGATGGCGTGAATGCAGGGTTGTGTAGCAGTCGTGATACGGCCTATGTTGTTGCCAACCTGTGTACATTGGAATATCGATATATCGATTTGCCCTAAAAATTCTCCATCCAATGGGCGTTTCATAGCTTTTCGGACCTAATTACGTATTCGTCTCAGTCCAGACTCCAAATTCCTTCTGAATCGCTTCACGCCCCAGAACACTAGAGAAGGCTATCGTCCCCCCCTCTTATTTTTTTGTCTCCTCCACCCCCTACTCTCCTCCCCAACTATTGAAAAGCTGTCAAGAGGAGGGGTCATGCTGGGAATTAATCTGAAATGGCCGCTTCCCAACTTTAAAGGGTTGGCAATAATTAATGTGGGAGATTAATTATTTTAATTAGCCTGTAGCCTACTCTTTGGTGCTTGTTGTAGTTTGAATTTCATGCGGTTGTGGGGATGTACTTCACCGGATCTGGGTGGTATCGAGTACTGTTTGTGTGCGATATTGTGACCGATGCGGGCTCATTTGCACCGATGTCGATTTGTCGATGTTTCAAGACCCAAGCCAATCGTACCATGTGTTCTGAATACCCTGTCCGAGGGTAATCCAATTTTCATCGGCAGTAACGAAGCGTCATTCTGGTCCGGAGCTAGCGCAACGTGTTATTACCAGTCGAAGTCCAAACTTCCACAAGAATGCGGAAATGACGGGAACATTTCAGCAAAGTGTCCTACCGGAATGTGTGCACCCTGCCTGACTAAGTGAGCCAGGAAAGCCAATAACATGCAAGTGATTTCAGTCCAACAGTAGAAAATATGTACCGTTGTCGGCTGGAAATTATGACACAAAGTGTGATGAATGGCAAATCGGCCTAAGGGCTGGGGTCGTAGGTAAAAAAAAAATGATAACGTCACTTGTGCCAGCCTTTCGACCTACTTGAGGCTTCTTTTTATCTCGGGGAAACATTATTGACTTTGCATAACAATTCATTGATTCTTTAGAGTTTAGACCATCCCAAATGTTCAATCTCTACCATCTGCTTCTATTCCCCTGGCTCCCTTGAATATTTCTGATAACTGCAAAACTATAGTAAGGGTGAAAGTCGCATACACTAATCCCTCCTAAGTCATGGGGGATTCATGCAGGGCATGCACGCGACTTTCGCCCTTACTATTTTTGCAGTTAGGGCGTTTTATCTAGGGACGGCAGTATAGTGGGCCAACACGTATTTCCCCAAGTTGGCTGTATATTGGGCGGCCCCATGTTATGGTACCGCATCCATTTCTAGCTTGGAAGGAAAGACGTGAATGACAGATAAATGGTAGGATTGGCTGTGTCAACCGTGTGATCCATTCCGACCACGTTTCACCCCCAGAGCTTTACGAGAGGACTCCAGGGGTCTATTGATATTCGCACCTGGCATAGGAAGGGGAAAAAAGTATCTGTTTTTCCCTTCCAGGCATCTTCTCACACATGAATATTTCCATGCTTGGAAGCAGTAATCGAATTTTGGGCATAGTCACTTACTGACGTGAATGATGTTTAAATATAATTCGTATTTTTACAACGAATTTTGAACCGAGCTGCTAATCTGGAGGTACTGGGTTCGATTCCCAGGGCCGGCAGCCGTTTTCTGTGGGTCTCTCCAGGATAATTCCGGGGTCGCTTCCGTACAATAGGCCACAGCCGCTTCCTTCCGTCCATATCATTGGCCCCATCCCTGTGTGAAAGTTTCAGTAAGAATTGGAGTGATAAAATGGTGGTATTCCAGCCATAATGTAGTGCTGATTCTCCCGGGGTAAAATAAAATAGTAACGAATTTTACACGTCACAGGCACGTACTTTATGAGCGAGGCTACACCAGATGCAGATTCGCATGTTTGCATTTAGGAAGGTCAGGTGCAACCCACCGACACAGGTTACCTCAGAATGCAACGCTAACTGAGCATTTTTACGACCGTTTCTTAATAATACAGATCCCTTTGCGCACGTCTCTTCATGTCTTTTTTGTGAGGCGTTACAGATATTTCGCAAACGGCATCCTAAACCCCCTTACGACCTAAACAACGCACTTAACTGATCGTAAAAAATCTTCAGTATTTACGACATGACCTTCTGATTAAAAAACCCCCCCAGCCACTTCTGAGGGCCTTCAAATATGCCCACAGATGGCGGACGACACGATCATCACGGACAGGGACATGCGTAACGTCAGGCGCGTGGGAAGTAACAGAGTCGTGACAACATCTTTCCACACATTTTAGGACGAACGACTGCTGCGTAAGCTAAGCTGATGCTTACGGTGCCCAAAATAGTTTCTTAAAATATCTGAAAGAGGGCTGTTAGGTCAGAGAGTTGTTCTTTTCGCTCAGGTTCGACCACCGACTTGGAGGGGGAAACTTTTTTGTCCACATGGGATTGTCGTAACATGTGTGGAAAGTGACGAGGACGTGTCAAAATGTTTTGTCAGCGAGAGTACACTGAGTCATCTTGTCCAAAATAACTTGTCAACATTTCAAGAAAATTACAGTTTATTTTTTAAAGGGCGTAATTGTTGGCATAATTGTTTTAATTAAACATAAACTACAAATAAATGTTTACAGAATAGCAAGCCTATATGGAAAAATGTGGGTAGCTACTATTAGTCCGGGCCCTAAGCGCAAAAATCAGGCCTATAACCTTGCATTTTGTGATAAGAAGGTGCCACTTGGCACATATGTTCCTTAGGCCTATAGGAGCAATTCCAGAGTTGCAGGCAACTGATCGGCCCCTTAGGTCACGAGTTATGCGGTGTTGCCAACATGGCCGGGGATGACCTGAGCGTTTTTAACGTCGCATTTTGTGATAAGAAGGTGCCGCTTGGCACATATGTTCCCTAGGCCTGTAGGAGTCGTTTGAGACATGGCGGTACTTGATCGGCTCCTTAGGTCAGGAGTTATGCGGTGTTGCCAACCTGGTCCTGGACCTAAGCGTTTTGTACCATTTTTAACTTTGCATTTTGGGATAAGAAGGTGCCACTTGGCACATATGTTCCTTAGGCCTATAGGAGCAATTTCAGAGTTGCAGGCAACTGATCGGGCCCTTAGGTCACGAGTTATGCGGTGTTGCCAACCTGATCAGGGAACTAAGCGTTTTAACTCGGCACTTTGTGATAGGAAGGTGCCACTTGGCAGACATGTTCCCTAGGTGTATAGGATCCATTTGAGAGATGGCGGCACTTGATCCGCTCCTTAGGTCAGGAGTTTTGCGGTG
>JYFJ02004812.1:0-29425 GCA_000934665.2 Catajapyx aquilonaris | reverse complement strand
TATTGCATTTAATAATTGCTTAAAGCGACAGGGAATAATCTTCATGTGTGGCTGATTGTCGTCATATTTACAAGCTTGTAATTACTTGCGAAAACTTACAATGTGATATTAACCTATTTATTTATAAATAAGTAACAATAAATGTTATTATGATGATGGTAGGAGGTCTTCCATTGCACTTTCTGTGATCACTTCTCTGTCTCTAAACATCTTATGTTACCATTACAGGGGAAAATATCTTGCTGCAATATAGTGGTTGTGTGGGCTGCCTAATATATTATGGGAAAATGTGGCTAGTTATGCAAGGGGGTGCAATGCCTATGACCACAATTCAAGAGTAAAGTTCGGGATTGTTTAACACAAAGACCTGTTTAAAGAGTAGCAACCTGCTGGAAGCATGAGTCAAGGCCGCACTCACGTCTCTTGATTGCTGCTTCTCTTTAAACTACTTGTTGGAGTAAGCAATACATAACTTCTCCATCTCCATTGTTGGACTGTGTACAACTGTACATGGAACAGTGAGTTCATCCCTGGTTTGAAATTGCCTGGGTTTATTGGCCTTGGATGAGTTTGCCAGAAGTTGAAAACTGCAACCGTGCGCCAAAGAGCGAGGGAAAAATATTGGCCTATACACATTCCTGTGCACCCAGCATCGCTAAGGTGAGGAGTGCAAGTAGAAAAGTGCATATTTAAAATTGAAACCGAAACCAGCTACTTCTGGATGACCAGTGGTCATGTGTGACATAACGTGACACATGGAAGGGATCTAAAATATTGACCGAGGCTTAAGAGCTGTCTTTAACCGTGGAACAGTGAAGCGAGGTTTGCTATGACAACAACTTTTATATCCACCCACCCGCACCCACCAGTCGCAGTCCACGAAACCTACCCGCCGCGATCCACCCACATAAAACCCAGCACCATGTTGCTAATCCTCACATCCCATCATACATTTTCCTACCAATTAAAGCTACTCTCCCCATAATGCGCATGAGTTTGGGTAAAATATTTTCCGATTTTTGTAGTGTATACCCAGGTGTACGTTATGCTAACAACATACGTGTACCAGTGTTTCAAGGAAGTAATTTAGAATTACATAGAAGCACGACTACTATCAATGAAACAAAAATTTTACCGTACTATTACAACAAGAGATCTTGCAACAGCGAGTTTTCGCTTGTTCATTTTTTCTGCCATAAATATCTGAGGATAGGCCTATAAATTCGTCGCTGAAACAACGGGTCATTTTTTGAAACAAAGTTCACATCTGCGGCACATGGCAAACATTCCAACTACTGAAATACACTATTGATATACTGTGAATTAATACTGCATGACAAGGTATGTATACCACTTTTTGCACAACAAAAGGCACCACTGGACCCGGAAGAATTTTTAAACTGCTGCGTTTGGCGCATGTTCAATAATGATGCTCCATTCATTATTTATATGCAATTCAGGAACGTGAGTGAAGCGGTTTACAGGCAGGGCAGCCTATTTCAACACGGGTGGTTTACACGCCATGAATTATAGCCTAAATCTGAGACTGCGGTTCTCACATTAAAGGACAAGCCTAACATTATCGCATACATATAATCGCAGGATCCGATATTTTGCAGGAACCATCCAGTTACCTAAATTCCTGGAAATAACCGCACTTGAAAACATGTAGCAGGAAATTATGGTACGGAACGCTCCCTAAAAACTACACTTTTTCTACTTGCCCATGATAATAAGGATGTATGTAGAGTGGTCGGTAGTATAAACGAACTGCAGGTCTATTTTCCTAGTTAGGGTAAGACAACATTTTTCAGGTACTAACTTAGTATTGCCAATTATGAACTCTATTGTCAGGTTGGCTTCTCTCCATATGTTGTAAAAATTAATATACTCAAAAAACACCTATCAATGCTATGACTAGTTTTCATTTGTCCAGAAATGTGTGCGTCGATTGGCAATTTTTTTCTTTCTGAGCTAGCAATTGCCGAAGCCCAGTTGGCTGTGAGTTAGAAGAGAGGAAATGGGTCGTATCCTCTAGAGTATCTCCCATCTGATGCTGTTCAGATGTGGCGTTGCCCAATACCCTACCCTACCCTACCCTACCCTACCCTACCCTACCCTACCCTACCCTACCCTACCCGTAGACTCCAGGCTTGTTGTATGCCACCCATAACTTGCCTATTCTTACTGGGGCCTACCTCAGACCCTGTCACGTTTTCTCATTGTGCATCGTACGACCTGAGGCAATATCTCAACGTGTTGTCGTGAAAGCATAACCGAGAGGGAGGGAGAGGAGAGGGAGAGGGAGAGGGAGAGGGAGAGGGAGAGGGAGAGAGAGAGATATTGTGGAACGAAGCAATTTCTGCAGTGGCTGGTCTTGCAATGGTGGCCCCTGTCTTTCCCACCAGATATATCTGTGAAACATTTCCGGGAAGCTGAGATATCAACTGATTGGGTATGGAATCCGTGCCGTAGCTCTGCCACTTTCCCTTAGGTGCTTCGGAAAGGAAATGAAATTCAGACGTCGCATCGGTGTCAGAGTTGACTAAAAGGAAGGAAGGAAGGTGACAGGGGATGACTTGACAAGAAAAAGAAGGGAGAAAAAAGGAGAGATACTCTAGGTAAAAAGGGAGTGGGTTTGGAATACGACAAAGAAGACATCGATAACGTCAATAAAATCTGTAGTCAGCAAAGAATGCATTGTTAAGGTGTCAGACTCTTTTTTGTCACACTCTGGGAGTACAATGACAGTCATGTGAGGAGAAGGGGGGGGGGGGGCAAGAAAATTGATACATTTTCAAGCGGAAGAAACGGGTCAGAAACCCGTTTCAAGCGGCATATTAAAAAGGTGTAAACCTAGCTGTTTCGCATGTCCAATAATATTTACAATTTTTGGCCCATTTTAAATGACGTATAATGAGCTCCAACATTTTTCTTAGTTAAAGTTCCACCATTAATAAAACCAGGCTGAGAGTTGCATTAGACACACGGCAAAAGTTTTATGAAAGCACTAATAAACGTAATGCGAAAAGCTTTCTTCTTGATGATAAAAACTGGGCACGCCCGCAGGCAAATATGGAACTTGAAATCCCCCGGATTCATGGTGTAGGTAGAAGGAGGAGACGCGTACTAACCGAGCCTACATTAAATAGCCTAACGTGGCAGCCCGGGTGATGGAAAATATTTACTGTAACGCTCTAATGGCTCGGCTGAGACAACCTCCAGTTTAACGACCACGACTTTGTGCCTTAAATAGGTCTCTTCCCTTTCTTGGATTTCCCATAAAGTCCATCCCTTGGAGGTAATTTCCCTGCCGGTTCTTCATTACTTTATAAGAAGCTTTTGCTGTGGAACAAGGCCAAGTTTGGGCGAGACCAACTAAATGGATCCAAAGTCGGTGCAAGGAAGCAATATCTTCCTGATTAATGACAGAAATAAGTTAATCACTTTGGACATGCCAGGTGGTATCCAGATAAATTACCAGTTTTCATATGATAAGATGGCGTTTTAAAATTAGTAAGTTGCGTAATGGCTAATAAGAGCGGCTGATATTTAACACTAAAGTTATCTTAAGGAGGCGATTCTCTTCTGCACACCACTGCTTAACAACAGACCAAGTTCAGTAATACCAACTGCTGGTGTACTGTACATACAAAATCAACAATGTTGGGATGCATTATGGTCAAAAAAATTTGAAGCCTTCTAATCTTTTCTATGCAGTTAGGAAGTATGAAAAGTTAATGAAGGAACATGCTCTCCAATCAGCGTTTTATCATCTGCAGCTGCTATGCCATGTTCGTATGTGGGGGCATTCTTTCATCATCGGCATTCTAATTTGTAGTGTGTAAGGTTAATTAGAAATGCTGTGAAAGGATGATTGAAAACGCTCTCGGGCAATGTCTGGTCTCAGGCCACTCTACCGGTATATTCTCAAGTTTCACAAGTGGCTGGAATTTGTACATTACACCACCTTAACAACACTGTACCGCATAAATTCGCCTTTATATTTAATTACATTTCATGACAACCAGAGCCAGACAGCGGCGATTATTCACTTGCTGAACGTCATATGTACTGCACTTCCACTTGGCGGATCTGTAAACAAGGGAACTACTACTGTTACTAACTGTTTCCCTCGGACCATTCTGTGTGATGCCCGACCATTAAGGTAATTAACAGAGTGTGTGGAAACTGTGTGTGGAACTTAAAAGGAAGCATACCAATTGATATTATGTCACCTGTACCACGATATTTTGTAGTGGAAAGTGTTCCTAATAATAAAATATTACAGATTTAAAAATTACTTTGGCGTTAAAATATCTGTTCTCTGAGCAGGTAAGCTTGAAAGGTGAGAAGTAGCCATTAATTTTCTATTTAAAAAAATGGTGGAATGAAACAACTGTCGCAACAATTGGCAACTTTCACAGCCAGAATTTTACTATTCTCAGAGAAAATATTTTTATGAGATTAATTTTTCATGTAATAACTTACATTGAAATTTCCCATGTATGGAGTCACTGACCATAAATATTATAGTGTGTAACTGAAGAAACTTATTCAGAAACGCTCTCCCAGAAGGGAGTGTGCCTTTTAACCGAAGTTTTCTATTTATCTTTCAGTCTGATATACCACTGCGGTATTTCCTGCAGTTTACGAGGCTTGTTCCAATGAAAACGAAGGTTTATTATATTAGGCAAACAATAAAGCTGACTGAAGAAAAATAATATGCGTGCGCCAACCAACTATTTCACTCTACAGCCTGCACATTACCAATGACGTAGTGTTTTTGGACACGCAAGAAAGCTACTCACATGACACTCCATTTGCACACCCGACTTAGCGTCCCATAATTCTCAGTCTTTCATGAATTTGGGATAATACTCTTCAAATAGGCCTACATGACTGTGTAGGAGTGTCTGAAAATAATTACCCAACAGGGTAAAGGTCCAGATATCGAATTCCTTTTATTTTGTGCGTTTATATCAAGTGTGTCTTAGGGGCAGTCCAATGTGCCTGCTCGTGTAATTTATTGGTTACTGTGTGGCTGGTCCATCGAAGTGTTATTTCCTCTACAATAAAAAACAATATAATATAACAATATTGTTTTTGTACTCTAAAATTAATAAGCCTAAGTTATAAAAACATTAGTCTACTTGCTATCCCTGAATGGAAAAACTATAAAAAGAGAGAGAAGAGCCCCTGGCACAGTACTTATTTAAAAATGCAGACCACAAGTAATTATCATATGAAATTAACACTATTACTGTGACGTTATTTCTCACGCAGATTAATAAGGACAGTGTAATGGATTTACTGATATTGTGATTTTGTTGGGCTATATAGTGCAACACCACTCTGTAACCTTACATGATTTTTGAAGGATGTCAAGAATCCCTGCAATACATGGTCACATTTGACAATGCGCAGTCAGCAATAAAATCTATATAGTAAAATTTGAGGACAAAATACAATAAATAGAGCGTATCTTCAGTCTTTGCCAAAAGCATGGGAAGCTATCTCGCTTTTAGGTCCAATGGAAAAATCCCATTACTGCGAGATACATCAGCCATCAAGTGCAGTGGCTTTTGGTTCGTGGAGTATTATGAGGGCTATTACGCTTGGGAAGGCCTCGCCACATTTCCTTCCTAATACTGTTTGGCGTGTTTCCATAACAGCGGGTCAATAGGGACATTTTTGCAATTCCTCTCTAATTTTCCGTGTCACGAGATGAAGAGCTGCGGACCGGGCAATCATTATTTCTGCCGCTTTGGAGCAGGAAAGGCGATGTATTAGGACAGACCGCCTTCTTTTGTATGTGTGTGCTGGTGTGTATGTGCATTCCGTGGAATGCGAATCGATGGGCTCGCGTTTGCGGGAAGAAGGAGGAATACCAAAGCCTCGATATCTCTTCTGCGCCGCTCGTAATTCGACAGCGGGCCTCTAAATCTCCTTTGTGTCTTTTCGTCACAATAAAGTTGGCACATAATTTACAATGTCGCATAAAAGGCAGCGTGAATATCCTTGAAAAGAAGCTTCTGAGATATTTACTGTCTCCTTGCTGGAAATTGTGTACTGTACGACTTTTAGTACAAAGAGAAAGGCTTTGCTGTAGGCACGTTTTTAATCCTTTTTTCGGGCCCTCTCTCCCAGTTTTACAGTAGACTTTTTAAACAAACTTTCCAGAAGCTTGCTTCCTATTAACATCTGTAAAGGAAAAATTACTTCCATGCCAGAAATGGTTGAATTGGCATATTACAGAGAAGCGAAAGTTGCCATACTATCCTAGCTACAATGTGATAACTTGTTCCAAACTGATAAGCACAAGATGTAATACAGTGGCTTATACAGTACATCACATTCGATTTTACTTGCAGTATAGAAGTGGTAATGGTTTCTGGGAAGTTGAAGTAAAATGCAATATAGTCTACATGGTGTTTCTTAAATGAAATCTCTCAACTTGTACAGCATTTGATGACCTTTACCTCACTAGCTAGTCATCTCTGACAGACACTCAATGTGTACGTGAAATAACCATTTAATATCACGACGAATATATTCAAGAATCAAAATTTGCTGGTTTTGGTAAAGGAACAACTTATGCATATGATGCGATAGTAGGGAAGTGTGTACTGTACAATGCGCCTACGAATAAAAAGTACGGTAAACTAAATGTTAGTTGATTGTATGAAAGAGTACAATAACAATTCTTAAAAATTAATCTCTACCAGGTAAATTGGCTTACTAGATGTGATATAAGTGTGCATAAATATTCTGTATGTCTGGAATAAATTTCAAATTTATTTTACAATCAATTTTGCGTAAAATAAACACAGTTTAATTAATGACTACCATGGGGAAACCCTAAGAAAAAAGATGTCACAATAGTGAAAGATTCGCGGCGCCGCTTCAGATACGTGCAATGGCTGAGAACTGTTGCAAGATTTATAGAAATAGTGGGCTGCAGAGCGAAGATCGCGAATTGCTCCTTTGGGGAAACCATTTCTAAACGGTGTCCAGATAAATGGGACCCTTGCGCCTTCCTAATTTTTAGAGCGGATCATGTAAAATACTATGTGTGGAATAATGATTTTGTGAGTCACATCTATACAGTATATACAGTATTATGCATATAGAGCCTGTAAAGTTATTTGTCGTTATTCCCCTGAAACTTTTTCGCTATCAGAATCTTCAAAAATTCTGACCCTATTTTTAATTATTTTTGTCATATTAGTTTTGTGAGACACGTTATTAAAGTGTTCAATAGAATTTTGCGTAAGTGATAAGACAACAAATAATAGGCTGTTGACTTTGACATGATTGTCAACATTCTGTGTAATGCTTCAATTTTTGTTTCTTGTGTAACATTGCACAGTTCCTATACCGTATACGCGATGTAGGAGGGATGCAGGATAAGAATGCAGAGATACAACAGGAGATCTATAATTAATTTTTTCACATGTTACCCTTGGCGTCTCTGCAAGGTAAGGCGTATAGCGATAGAAAATTTAAGGCTTTCCAGGAATTGGTTTTGATTGTGGAAGAATACACATTATTTTATGGGCTTTTAAATTGTTCTCAATGAGCTATATGTCAGACACATGTGACACATCACTATTGCTGAAAATTAAATCTTACACAATCGTGTATTATCATTCTGTGAAAAATACTTTGGACAACCTGCTCCTTGCACTAGGAAACCCTCAAGACTCTAGCAAGACTCCTAACCTTCACCTTGGCCAAGTGCCTACAGTTGTCTAGCGCCAGAATATGCCATTGTCCAAAGATATTTTTGACACATACTGAATGGCAAGTTCTAAAAGCTTTTGAAAATACTATTGATTGAGAACTCGAATTTGACCTGTATTATTTTGTTTATGGCGATTATGTAGTGTGTTTTAATTGTAACGTCATCTGGCAGCCTCTGGATTCTTTGTCCAAGACCGCAGACATGAGGAACTATCCGAGTCACATTTGACTGATTTCTAGATATGACTGTTTTAAATTTAAGGATTGCATTATCCTCTAGTGACCTATATGCTGTAAATGCTTTAGCAGAAACTGACTTGACCCTCAAATAGTGCATACTGTATTTCAATACGCGTATGTCTAACTGAACTCCGAGAAAAACATAACTCTCACTATTCTGTATTGCAGGTCTTCCCGTGAAAAATGTTGGCAATAATATTTGGTCGATACTGCTGTAACAGCTGGAATGCTGTCATCTAACTGAGTCATTTAAATTAAGTGCCGGGTTTCTTACAAAGCAGGGGATGAGTGTACTTCTTGATGCAGTAGAAAGGGGAAAAGGGGTGGGAAGAGAAAAGTGATTCCCATGGTACTCTTTCGTGGCATGATGTATAGGGTAACATCCAAGGTGTAGGGACCTACTCAATCCCCACGTACCCAGGGGATTCATGCAATGTAGGTCGCGTTCATGGTTCACCCGAATGTTCATCGTCGTCTACGCCGTTACCGGTTAGTGTCTCTGCTGCATTCACGCCTTTTATGATATGCATTTGTTTCAGCCCAAATTATTCATCAGCATCAGGATGAGGTATATTACTACAGTAGTTAAAACATCCTGCTGGGCATGTAGACTATATCTACAGACCTCATCTGAACTGCTCTAAATTAATAAAATTATTTCCTAATAATTGTAATGCGATAATATATTATTGCGTATAAATTCCCCTATCATTCTCCTGCATTCCTGAGAATGAATTAGTTATTTTAGAAATCCTTTCTCAACTGTCACAATACGCAGCTAATGCACCACGAAACAACTTGAATCCAAACGTGAAAAAGACACCAGGTATAAGTTATATCCTGATGAAAAGCAAGTCTGCAGGAACTCAGAAAATTTAAAAACATTCCTCATATTATTCCAAGAATTAAAATAATATCCTCTTACTTTGATTCAAATTACGCGCCAAAAGTCCACCTTTGAAAAGGTTATTAGTGTCTGTGAAGGCTAACACGTTTTCCTACATGCTGTATAATGTATACGACTGATTAAGCCAATAAATATAACGCTGTTAATAGGGGCCTAATGTAGACCTACAATGCGCAGTTATGGAGACGAGAAGATTAAATATGGATTGAACCTCAATTTTGGCTTACAATAGTCTACGAAATGACTTATCTTGCATCTGTCCTGCATCACACCGGGGGAAATGCAGTGTGTTACAAATGAAAAGTCAGTAGACCTATTGATGGTTAACGATCATGGTCAGAAGCACAGTATAGTTGCTTTAAAAAAATGATGCTATTGACGAAATTTTCTAACCACTACGGACATTTAAATTGAAACGCACTATAGCCATCCCTTGCACGAGTTCCAAAATCCTATACACCCATGAATTATGCTGAATGTTTATTTTGTTGTAAATTCGCTAGGGGGCATTATTTGGCCCAAATAGGCCCTTACGCTTGTGGGTCCACTACGTCAAAAAAATATTTATGCCATTACCAGGCTATTATAACCGCATTTCAGCCAATGATTAGTTTTTAAGCATCCCATTTAAAAATACTAACGATGTATTTACATACCGTATAGTAAATCTACGAATTAGTAACACCAATATGAACCTCATGCTGCACTTGCAATGAATGAAAACAATTGTATTAACATACTTCTCAAAAAAATAAATACCGGTACTAGAAGTTTATAAGCAATGTTACCACCACTTTCATAACATTCTTATAGCATATTATCCGCTCTACTGTAAAGGCTAACATTCATTATATACGTCCGCAATAGGATCCTGGAGCCCTATCCGAAGTCGCAAGACATAGCAGTGGAGACGAGGCAATTAGAGTCCAGCAGCCAGATGGTCGTCTCCAAAGTAAATATTCGGTGGCGCCTAGACCCCTCAAACATTTTCGAGAACGATGCCTCTTGGGCTCCTTTCTGGCGAGTCCGGAAAAGAATCGGAAGCCCCTATCCGCGTATAATATACACTGCTAGGGAGAGAAAAATGGATTCCCGGCGCCAAAACGGACCACTGGCGCTTCCTGGTGGCCAGGTCACGCCCTGTTGCTTTCCGACTGCACCTTCACAATGTGCAGCCTTTTTGCATTGAAAAATAACTGTAAGGCGCCTGGCAGGATTGAGTAGTCTCGGAAGTAGTCCTACTTCAGACATTTCTAGATGGCGGCCATTTATCGCTGCAAGCAACACAAAATGGCCGCCTGGAGCGTCCCCTCACTTTTCCATAGGAAGTGTCGTGAGGGTCGTCCTCTTAACTCCCAGGATTCCATTTCTGTTTCGCACCGCAGGCTCATTTGCATGAAGAGCAGCGAGTGGTGGGATAATCAGTTGGTGACAGCAGGACGGGGGGCGGGTGGGAGATGGCGGGGAGGGCAAAGTAGGGAATAGGGGTGTCTTCTTCACAGTCTTGCGAGAATGAATAACGCGATTACAAGTTCTACAAGATACTAACTTGGATAACTTGGGCATGAATCTGTCGGACGAATTTTAGGCATCACTGACAAATTCAGATTTGTCTCAGCCAGCGGGAAATATTGCTCTCACTTTGGGTTGGGGAGGCGGAGCCTGTCTTTCCACTTGTCCACAGTAGACTGGCTAAATGGATTATAAGTAAGGAAACAAACCAATGCAGCGCCATTATTTTGTTTTGACTATTCAAATAATCGGTGGCATTAAATTGGGTGTCAATGCACGGTGCTAAATTGCTAAGAATGAGCATGCTAAAATAAACACATGGTGGCAAAGAATTATTAATTATATTTGAATTTTTATCACTACATAATCATGGGCGAACAAGATAAATTCACAAAGTTTAAAAAAACAGTTTCTATATGATCTAAAAAATGTTAGTTAAGGCAGAAATTCCTGGCTTGCTGGCTCATTATGAATCTGAAGGAAGAAGTGGACTTCACCAGGCGGCAAACTATTAAAATGTTACTTATATAGTCTACTTAGATAACTCAAAACCGCCAATATTGGATTTAGTGAATTTCCCCTGTATTTTCCCATGCCATAATGAAAGGTTTTTCAGTAGTACACTACTTATGAAGCTTACTGCATTTTGTCAGTTCAATGGAACATGAATCATAATGTGCATGGCATTTGATATTTGAACAAAGCAAGTACGGTATAGTCCACTGTTTTTGGGCGCTTCCGCTTTGTACCACTTCTCGGGCTATTTAATTACCATGTTCACATTCTTGGCTAGTTGAACAAAATTGCATTAAAAGCGTGATTGGTATTACCGTTCACCACTCCCAATTCACAAAATGCGCAAAACTTGGCCGCAAAATGTGGGGGGAATTAATAAGGTTGCAGGAAATTTGACTTTCAGTAATTTTCTTCATCTGCTAATTGCCACATGGCCTAATTATTTATGTACACTACTAGCAAAAGGCAAAAAAAGACGAGATAAAAGAATAAAAAAGGCTTAAAAGACGAGAATCCTTTTACACATTTCACCAAACGCCATTCAATTTCATACATTCCCCCTGGAAAAAATGCGTCGTCTGACAGTTGAAAATTGAATGACGTCCCCTTGCAATACGAGTCTGGAATTTAAATGGAAATTTATCTAAGAGTAGGCAAGCTGCAGCTACTTTCCAAGGAAGAAGCTGGAAGAAGAAGGAAGAAGCAGAAAGGAAGAGCGCAGCAAGCTCTTCTTGATTTGCTCTATCTTCTACCAGAAATCCCGGACTATTGATCTCGAGTTTGGAGGTATAGCCGGAATAACTTCCACAGAATACCTTTCCCGAGGTCACAGGGGTCATATATTCAGCCGTCCCGAATTAAGCAGTTGGGATTATGAACCTCGGCGGGGGGATTCCTCTAAGCTTTGCTCTAATTATTGCATTCCCGACCCGTATCATATTTTCCTTGCACTAGAAACTCGGGCCCATAAAGTGTAAAAATGATCTACGAATAGTATATTCGAGCTGCAAAATTTGGTTAGCCAACCTGCAGCTCCAGAATGAAAATGCTGCTAAAAATTATATTTTCCGCTGAAATATGACTGGGGCCTTACGTATTTTTTCACTTTCAAAATAAACACTGCATATTTCCCTAATTTTATTATGCTTAAATGAGTATAAGTAAATAACGTAGGTATGTTTTGCTATGTTGGCTATTATACACTAGTAGTTATCGGATTTAAAATAGCAATAATAGGTTATGTGCTCTTTATTTATGTTTTGCAATGGTCTTCTACTGACTCGTCTGTTTTTAGAATGCTAAGTGGCAATCAAAAAGCACTGTAATTAGTACTGCATGACGTGTCCTATGCAATAGTAGGGCTACTTCAATTCTGAGCAAAGAAAATAATAAAAAAAGCACATTACCTCCAGAGTCTGCTCTCATGGATATTCATTTGATATTTATGTGTTGTTTGCAGGTCATAATACTGTATCGAGATAATTTTGCTGCTGGTCATAAAATTATTAGAGAGCTAAAATAAAATTATTGTCTATTTTCGTCTTTACTAGAAAGTTCGAGAAATAAAACACTGCGATGGATGCGATGCTCGTGTTCATGAAGTTGGGTGGCATCTGAAAGGATGCAGAAAGTGTAGCAAATGGGCCTCTAATGGCCCAGCACATTTTTCTGAAGGATATTATATTTGGCTTCAAATGAATGTGAGTCATACTCTGATTCTGTGCACATCTAACGTACTGTGGAAAGAATTTATAGTGCAACGGCGAGACAGATGTAACTTACTACACTTTAAATATTATGAAACGAGGTATACTATTACCTTTCAGTGATGTAATTAGGGCTTTTCTCTGAACTACAGCACACCTGTTCTAATGGCGTGAGACAAAAGTGCTCCACTTTGTACATAAATCAGTGTCACATGCAGTATTTTGCCAATAATTCATTTATAATACGTCAATACTGTACGTCAACCTGGACAGAAAATTCAGCGGCCTATCTGCTCAAACTATGATAATCCAAAAATATCGCCTCCCTCATCCTACCCTTCAATTTAGGCTGCTTTATGTGCCAGTCCCTTTTTTAGGTTAGTCTCATTTACTAGACGGCACTTTGAAAGTAGCCAAAATCTTCCTACGTGGGCTCCGCTCATCTGAAGCACTTGAAAGTTGGCGGCAGTAAAAGCTGAGCTCCTCCTGCGTTTTTCCACCATTACGCGACGATTTTCTCATCTTAAAGTGTCTCATGGTGAGAGCAAGACCTTCTGATGCTTGTTGCGACCGCCATTTACTCTTATCTCAGGGCCATTGGCTCCATAACCTTCCCCCAACATCAGCGACGTCTTACCACAAATGACACACAATAACTTTGGGTTGAGGAAGCCTCGGATCACAGCTTTGCTGTGGTAAGCTATAGGAGCGGGGCAAAGTGCAGCATTAGGATATCGTGGGTATCAATTTTGGGAATTCGCCCGGGCATTCTACCTTTCCACCATTTGAGCACAAGTACCAGCAGGCGGCGCAATTGTGCGAAACTACCATGTGTTGGGCAGATATGTGTTGTTTGTCTCCCACTTTCCGCTTGCCAGAGGTGCTTGGTGGGGTCCAGCAAAACAGGTGAAGTGGAGAAAATAAACAAATTGTTTGATGCTATGTGCCAGAGTATGTGTTCGATGACTCTTCACGGGAAAATCATCACGCACTACCCACGCATGGCACAGTGCTTTCAAGCATATAGAGGCCTCTGTATTGCCGCAGGCATTGTTACCCGGGGACACATATGCTTTTAATTTGTAATGAACAGGTCAATGCTTAACCGGTTGTCAACAGCGGCGCCTGCACCACACTGGTTTGGAGGAGCGGACCTGCATGCATGTTACCTATAAACCCGTTGGCAGCGCATAACGCCTTAGCACACGTAATATTCATCAGATTGTTTCAGTACTTCAGGTCTTCGGAAGTAAACAACTGAGGCGATGCACTTGACAAGTTCATTTAGTTCAAGTACGTACCGTTTATGGCGAGATCCATGGAGTTTACAAACGTGCCGACCAAATCGATTTCGCAAGTTCGAAGGTGCGACACCTCAATTATTGGAGCGGTGAATTATTTTAATGGCTCGTGGCTAATTACTTCATACTCACCTATTTGAACCGGCTTTTCGGTGTTTTTTTTACTTGCATGCAAGTGAGTGCAAATAGCACCAGACATTTGCGAGAATTACTACATGACGAATGGCGGCTCATCCAATATCAGTACCCAGAGGGTATAATTCAATCTGATTCACCATCAAACTGGACAGAACGTACGTGTAGCTGGCCAATGGAACGTTATAAAACTTCTGACTGACGCCTGCTTGATGATGGATGAACCTTTTTTTTCTATCTCTCTCTCACTCTCCAACAGAACCGCTCGGTTGTTTTTCATGTTTAGAACTGGGTGAATACATTATGGGAGATATAGTGGTCGGCCTCTTGAGTCGGAAAAGCTGGGCGTTTCAAGATGAGAAGGGATTTGTGCCGCAGAGTTTCGTCACGAGGACAAGAGAGTTGATGCGAGATGGATTCACAAGATTACAGCGGCCCGTGCCAGGAATACTCCTGCTAAGCGACGCATGCCTGGTACATAGACACAACGAAGGGAGCATTATTCATTGGAAACGAGCCAGTGATCTCATTATGTCACGTTTGAAAGCCCTCTCGGAGGCAGGACCAAACTTCCCGGCTCTTAAAGAGTGACGGAGATAGACGCGCTGAATCACGGGAAAAGCAACATAAAATATGAGCTCTGGGAGAAAAGGGACGCCATATTGGGAGGGGTTCCAGGATGATAATTTTATGAATAAGAGTGGTGCAGGGGGTGCTCCCCCTCCAATGCTGGCGGATGACGCGACTGTATATTATATCTATACCATTTCCAGCCCCCTGTGTGATGTTCTAGGTCCGCACCTACATCCTGGCACTTTAGCACTCCATAAACTTGGGTCATATCCGAACCTGGCGCTGATTATAATTTCGAGGAAAAGGCATAAAACGAACTTTTGCCAGCATGATAAACCTTTCTGCAAGCTCCGGTCCATCTTTTTCATGCATTTGGGGGTTGGGGTCGTACTATACCCCAGCCTAAAACTCTAATCGTAGGAAAGAGGGGGTGCAGGTGCGAAGACTAGCTGGGACACCTCCCTATACTTTCCTAACCCTCCACTTCTCCCTCACCCTCCCATCTCCCTCTACTCTTCTCAAACTTGCATGCCATTTCTCAAATGTATTGTGTTGTATTGCTCCATTTGGGGAGAGCAACCGCGGCGAATTTGGTAAATGGGGCTTGAGGCTTTGATGTAAAGGCACGGTTCAGAGAGTCTACAAGATTCGCTTTTATGCAGGAAACAATAAGTTCTCCTTTAGTAGAACTTTGTGGGGAGGTAGGGAGAAGCAGGGGGGGGGGGAGAAAGGACTTTTAATTTTTGGCCGGAACTTGCTAATCAGGCTAATCTCTTCTGAAAACTGCCATCACGTTGGGCCCTTTTGATGGGGCGAATTTAACCATGGGCGATGTAAGGTCGCACAACCGTAATTTTATCGGCGGAGTCTGCGGATGTGGTAAATGGTAACGTGGGCTTTGAAACGCTGAATTTGTTTAATAAGTTGCCACGGGGCAGAACATTGCGAAAGCCTGTGGTACAAATAGGAGCAAATATTTTTTTTCCCCGTGAGTTTTGGGTTGGGAAGGGACCTAAGACACAAAAAAGGGTCATGGGTTCTCTCCAATGCCAAATATGCCCGGAGCACCATCTGCGGAAATAAGTTGGAAATTTCATAATGTGATGACCTAAATACTACGTTTGTAAGTTTAAAGTGCAAAAACTATTGTAATAGGAAAAGTTATATGTGAATTCATTAGGTGGAGATAATCGTCTTCTCATGAATTAATTCGGAGTCGAATTTGTAAAGTTCAGTCGAATTTTCTGACTATTGAAAGTGCGCTGGATATGATGAGTTGCAGTGCTTGAAATGATAAGTCGCAGATGGCATGCGTTACTGACATCGAAGTTGCTAGTGACTTGGGATTCCACGAAAGAATAACGATTTATGTCTGGAGATGTCAGGCACTCCATACTGTAGAACATGCGACAGAAGATTCTTCAATTTTTGTGTCGGGAGAGAATTTGTGGAGGAACTCACGTCCAACAGATGTCGTCATATGTCACGCGTTATTTTCAAAGAACAGGACCTGACCGTTTGCTCTACACGTTGAAAGCCCAATTTTTCAGTATATGTGAGAGTCAAATATATCATTATGATCTGTGCTTATTGAATCAAATCGTAAAACACTTCAGTTTTGATCTTCTGCTGGTAAAATCGTGTCATTTTCCATAACAATAGAAGCTTTTAACTTGAAACTGTCACACTAGGCTATGTCTTCTTCGTGATGTTTCCTATTAGATAAATACACATGAAACATTATTAGCCGTCGACACTGTCATGTAGTATTAGTACATAACCAAAACTTATATTGAACTTCCACTGCTGAAAACTGCAGTATTATACTCCAAAACAAGTTAAGCATGGCAAAGTTATATCCCGCAAAAGTCTGCTAATAAATTGAAACAGGGCTCGTTTAATTTGACGACAACTTTTCATTCCCCCAGCCAAAGCAAGTATCGGAAATCCGAAACTCGATCAGGATCTCCGGCAGCCTGAGTGTGGGTGTCGCAATATAATATAAAAGAAGCGTCCCGGAACTACAAGCGGTCTCTCCCTGAAGTAACCGGACATTCTTTAAGTGGTTCTGAACTGCGGAAGTTGCTCTGGCCTAGGTACTCACTCCGGCCGCGGCGTTGACTATCACTACTCCAGCCCAGATTTATAACCGTAGGCTCCCTTTCTGCTGCTTTCAGGCGGCGATTCCTTCCCCTTTCCACAGCACGGCGACGACATTTGTCAGAGGCTTCGCTGCAGGAAGTAGTCCGGCGCACTAATCTGACTCCTGAAGACGTCATAACGGTAATTTAGTACTGGGAGGAAGCTCGTCGGCATAACACGTTTTGTAAAAGCTCTTGTGGAGGCGTTTCACGTGGGACTTACAGGAGCATCCAGTTGCTGGTTTTTTTTATACTCCACCTCTTTGTTCCCTCAAAAAGCACTCACCCACGGAGTCTTCCGCTCTTCAACTTTTGGCCGGTCTCCACTTTCTTCATTACGAGGCCTAAACCTCCCCTTCTTTCCTTCCTCTTTCTCCTCTTCTTAATCTTTGGAAACGGCCTCATCTTCCTTCCCAATCGCTCGAGGGAAGGATGCAGGCATGATGGAGCTCGATTTATTGTTCGTTGGAACTAGTCTTGCGGTGCTTTTTCGAAGGAAAGGCTTTATTACTTTACGTGCCTCTGCGGTAAACGCACGCAACTATTTCAAATGGGATGTTCCAGAGCTAATCAAGACATCCTTACGGTTAAGTAATTATGATGGGGAGCCAGGAAGTCGTGAACTATTAATAACTTAGGAGAGGCACTAGCGGACGTTAACTATGGTAGCAAATCTCAAGTCAGGTGTAAAGTGTAAAATGATTACTTCGTGGATAAGACAGGTGAGCATCTGATATGGCAGAATATCAAACGGGAATTTTTTGGCGAATGGGAAATTATAAATTAATCTCTTCTGGGATGTAGAGTACCTTATAATGTTCTTACCATTTTGCATATTTAGTATTATAATTGTGAAAATTATTCTTCTAGTTACAATTTAGAAGATTGTGTAAAATTGGATGTGAAATAAATTATAAAAATTGAAATTGATGTTTTAAACCACAAATTAGTTGGACCTTCGTCATTTTTTCGGCTCCAAAATTTCCGCATTGGAATGAAGGCCTGTTTCCACCGGCATAATTTTTGTTCTGGGCAAAATGCAAGTCAGAACAATTTTTTGTTGCTAGGCGATTAATAATAAAGTAACAAAGTAATAATAATAAAGTTTGTTTGATTTTGTGCTCCATTTTTGTGCTTTTCTTTTTGTGCTCAAAAATTTATTATGCCTGTGGAAACAGGCCTTGAGAGTCGTCAAGGGCAGCCAGAATGAATTTGCGTGTTGCAAATCGGCAATGTTTAATTGGAGCGTGTGTTAACAGTCGGCCATCATGAATTTAGGGCGTTTTCAATCAGAAAGGAACCAATGAGTCATTTTCAGACATGTAGGCTATAAGATTAGTGCAAGAGATGACTGGGGGACAGTACTCCAGAAAATTCATCGGACTGAACCTACATTAGTCCACGGGGCTAGCTCGAGACTAGACCAGTTTAGAGTAAAACTAGGGAACCGGTTAGAGTCCTTGAGTAGAGGGTGGTGTAGCCAACTTCAGTCGACACAACAACAGATGCGAAAGACAGCCACGAAGACCCAGCTGGATTGTCAACGGAATCAACTCTTATGTGATTTTAGTCTATTAGTAACATTCCAAAATCTAGTGCTAGTATATTATACTGTGCTAGTATATAGTAGCGCGGATCCGGCATTGATGTACGGTACTCTACTAGAATATGCCGAGTGGAGGTCATTCCGTGATTTTTGCTCCAGATCAAGGTCCCAATAGCAAGATGGACCACAGTACAGTATTATTTTACTTTTTTCGTTGCCATAGTTTTCGTAATAAAATTGCTACCAAATTTTAGTTAGAACATGCCGCACAAAAAAACCTTTATGGGTCAATAAACATCCGTAATAACCAAGTGGTTAACCACTTCGGTACTCTGGTGTACACCTGCAGTGGTACTCCCAGGTACTCCTTAGGTACCTTACTCTTTGGTACTCCTTGGTACTCCTTGAATTTGGTACTCCAGTGTATACTTTCCAGTCGAGTGGTTAACCCCTTGGTAATAACAAATATGTCAAAATGTTCCACCACATTAAATTGGTTCTACAAGTAGATTATTTTTTCTAACCACAAGGCTGATGTAGTACTATCGGGTGAAAATCCTTTTGGCACTTTATCCTGGTCTTGGAGCAACCCTTCACACACACACGCCTCCTTAACGTGGGGTCTGTGCGAAGGGTTGCTGCAAGACCAGGATAAAGTGGCCAAAAGTATTTGAACCCGATAGTACATAGCAACCGCACGCAGCTTATGCACAGCGAACTCTTCTCTCCTGCCCTCTCCGATCCTCGTTCGCCTCCCTCCCTTTGAGAGGATCTAGCTCTACGAGGGAATGGAGGAAAAAGGTTCTCTCTGGATGGACTACCAAGGTAAAGATTGAGGCTACTTTTCCCAGAGTACCACTATACAAACTAGGTAAAGTCACGTATCATCAGTTCAAAAAGAATTGTCCCAGTCATCCTGATGTGTGTGCTGCCCGCTCGACACACACCATGTAACTTACATGGTGTGTGTCGAGCGGGCAGCCCACACGTCAGGATGACTGGGACAGTTCTTTATGCACTGTTGATACCTATAGTTTTCACATCCACATACTCAATTACATTACTGATCTCATAATGGTTAATGGCATCTTGAAACTTCAAACCCTCATATCTTGAAATAGTTAAAATAATGTGACTCATATTGTTCTTAATTTTAAGTATTCACATAGTTATAATATAATATTGAGAGCAATATTAGCCTATTACCTATATGCCATATTAGCTACAGGCTACTGTTCTCTTTGGAGTGACTCGGTTGGCACACGAGGTCATTTTATTGACAGGCTAGAGTAGTCACTCATGACTTAGAAAATCTATCCACTGGAGGTCTCCTTGTGTATTTATTTCTCAATGAGATTAGCAGGAAGAAACTTGTGGAGTATGCAAGTGTGAAAGGCACTAGGTTTGAAGAGAAACTTTGGCAGTGAAGAGCATTATTCAGGTGCGCTCTTCGGTTCCGGCCTTAACTTTAGTCGTGCTGTTTGTTCATGGTAATACCCTGTTTTAGTTGCGAGGATCGCACTTGAATTTTGTGCGCATAAAGTTGGAGACGACGTTTCCGAGATAACTGGAAACAAAGGTGAACAGCGTATTTATAGACAAGCCCAACAGTCAAAACAAGACTGTAGCATTACTAACAACATTTGCTTCTGCGATGGTTGCAAATGAACATCTGCTCGTAATAGGGACTAAAGTCAGCTCTCCTTTTCAAAGATATTAGCAGGACAGGTAACAGCGTGATGATGTGTATGCGTGCTTTTTAACCACCAACATCGGAACAGCGTGGATGAAAAATTATGATGCAGATCTACTCCAGTGACAAACAGAAGAGAAGTTTTCCAGCGAGTCAGACTTTTTTGCTTGTAGAATGCAAATAACGATTCAATTTAATTTAAAAAGTCTTAATTTCCTGGTCAAGGAGCAACAAATATCATAAACGGAAATCATTTCGTCATTGTCATTTTTGAAGTGTTTTGTACCCGCGCTTACAGGTATATTTTTATTCCATGGAGTGGTAGCCCTTTCCATTCGTTCCTTCAAATCTCTGCCGTACTTGCTTGTTAGACGACGCGACGCTTCGAACGCTTCGACGCTTGCTGTGCCAACTAATCCGATGAGATGATAATATCGTAATGGGAACTGAATGTCGTCTTTGGTCAAATCAAATTATGTATTACGAGGAGAAAAGCATATGCCTCCGAACACCCCCNCCCCCTTGCCAATACCTACCAACCTGACTAGAATGTGCTACCTGATTGGTATGGCATCATCAGATTAGCACAGCAGTAAACAGGAGGTTCCTTTGGCTAAATTAACCAATGACAAATGCAATAAAAATGTGTCGTGAATAATCTTAAAAAGTACTTAAGATATGACAAAGCATAGAAAATGATTGTATATCTGTTAATATGCCACTTGTGCACCACTGTGCTATGCCATAATTAATATATTTAACATCCCGTATTATTACATAATAAAGAGGAACACATTACGAATAGGAAGGGTGTAAGGGTGAAACACTGCGTATTAGTCTATTCTACATTGTCTGTGACATTTAAAACTTGTGGGTAAACAATAAGGCGATAAGATACTGAAGAGCCTCTAGGTCACGTATATGGAGGAAAAAACTAGTCTTCACTCTTCCTTTGATTATGAGCCACCTGGTAGTGCTACTAGTGTAGTTCGAGATTTTAGAAAAAGTATAACCCCCAACTTAAATTAAGAGTCATGTTCTATACAATAAGCTGATATGATTTGGTGTGAATGTTTCAGTCACGATAAACCTTTTAGAGAGGTATAAAAAGCTTAACAAAAGCGCTCAGGTGGCGCACACAAATAAAAATAACAAGATTGATTTTCTATCCCGACACCAGATGGAAAACTGAGTAAAATGGCCCCGAAAAGTGACAATTTGTCGAGTCAAATAATCGATTTTCCCACATCGAACCATCGGTAAGGAAAATTGTGGGTCACTATTTGGTCTAACGTATCTAATGACATAAGCATACCAGTGTGATTCATCCATGAAGGTTTCCGATGTGGGTATCACCACTTAGCCAAACCGGTTTTCTTCCAAACACATAATATTTATCCAATATACTGTAATCTCATCCAATTTAATGCAATCTCATCCAAACACATGTAGTCTTACGGAGTATTCGTCCTGTGTATCTTTTTGTCCTAAGCGACTCTCATTCACCAAAAAATTTCGTAATTGGACTAATATGTAGGCCTATATTATTTTGAAAAAAATTGCGTCGGACAAAACTTCATTGTATTATTTTATTAGCATAACTTACATGTATTTATATTCAAGTGGTCACATACACACCCAAGGATAACTGAGTATGATTAACGCGTGATTATGTGTAATCAGTACTTACCATGAAGCATCTCAATTAGAACACCTGTCAACTTTCAACAATAACAACCACAACTCTTTCAGAGAGGACGAGAGTCGAACTCACTAAAACAAATGCGGTCGGATTTCGCTAGTTATTAATTGTTGACAACAAATGAACCAACAATTAATAACAACGGTTTTGCGATAAAACCCGTTCGAATTTGTTTCATTGAGGTCGGTGCCTCAATTATGCCTCGGGATATAGCATAATTATACATAATTATGTGAAGCCGGAGTACATCAAGGATTTAAAAAACTAACTATAGGGAAGCTCATTCATGTGGCCGTCTCCTTCCCCTTACTTCAAACCACGGTCTTAGAAGGAAAGGTCGGGAAACTCCCCGCCATCTTGCGATCCGTTACTCAATCCCGCCGTGGCGCTGACTGGAGGTGGCCATGATGTGAACTGGATCGTGAACATCTCCATATTGCGGCCATCTTGGTATACGCTATCGGTAGTAATCGGGAGGGGAATCGTCCACGGACCGCCAATTCAAATCGAGTGTTCTCCAGGGTCGCGAGCTCGTGACGGATACCGATGGATACCTATCGGCTATCGATACCTGCCGATGGTGATACCGGTATGCAAAATCGATTCCATAAGTGCTGTTGATGAGTTGTACCGACAGGGTCGCTAGTTGTTATGGCGAATGAACGACACGCACAGCGAGATTCCATTGTTTTTACTAGCGCCGCTGCGGGAAGGAATAACGGATCGGCCTTTTCTATTGCGCTGGGATAGAAGTGTCCAGGGGCTGCTTCAAACTTAAAAGACAAATAGCAGCAGATTCTGAGAGTAAGGATTTAGTTCGTGCATAAGTATTTATACAGGGTGTATCTGAACTCAGTGCCCCGACGTATATGACTGCCTTCCTAGCCACCAGAGGATCGATTTAAGTATAGGAGTCATTATGTTTGGCCGCCGCATTACGGAGATAATTGGCCGCAAACATGTATTACAAAATATCCTGTCGGTTAGGCCACCCATCGAACCCTCCCCCAGTCAGAAGGCTCTGGAAGGTCTGGGGGCGGGACTTTGTTGGTTTGTTGCCCACAGGTGGTAAGGCCTCTTTGGCTAGTTACACCAGAAAATTCTATTTAAAAGTCAGAAGGAGCGATTAGGCAAAAATCGCTAAAGAGTTATCTCAGTAATGAGGCTGCCCAGACATAATGACTCCTCTACACAAGTTCATCCTCTGGTGGCTAGGAAGGCAGTCATATACGTCGGGGCACTGAGTTCAGATACACCCTGTATAGAGTAGCCCAATAGTGGATAGTCATATTGCACAGTGTGTCACAAGCGATCATTACCGAGACTGTAAAACTGAGGAGGAAAGGGGTAAGGGATGGGGCATNNNGGGGGGGGGGGGGAGGAGGCTTGGTGCATGGCCCGAAGGTACAGCAGTATACTGTACTGGACAAGTCTATGCCAGTTCTTTGTGTCGGTTATAGAGACCTACTGGTACAAGTATATTATGCCAGTAGTTACTCTTTTTAGGTCAGTAGGGCTAACGAAAATTCACGAATAATTCTCTACCATATTTTAGAACCTTCCTTAAATGTGAAATTTGCTACAGAAAGACACAGCCCGTCCTATCGGAAGCTTCTGGTTGAATGTTTCCGTTAGTAGGCTATAGATGGAAGAGATTGTACAAAAAGACTTATATTTATGAAGCCAGCGCTTTAAAATAACAATACGAAAACGAAACGAATAAAATAAGTCGAATCAAAAATGCCATTTACATAATAAACACCAAAACATATTACCTAATAGCCCCTATAATATAAATGGCTATCAATTGCACAGTATCATAATATATACTTTTTCCTGGCCAAGTGGAGCCAAACTTACACCACCATCTAACCTGATCTATGCTTGTCCTGCATGGGTCATTCTAAATTTACTTGCACTTTTCATGCCTTAAATTGGAATCGTAATTACTCGTCAGCCTTCGGCTGCTTTTGCTCCATGTTACTATTACTTTTTAAAGTATCTTATTGCCTCATACAAAATGTATTAAATGAATTTAAAACTTGATTTTCATACGAGATAAAAAAAATCCATCACGCGGCGTCTTTTTCTCACTGTCCGTGATGACGCTTCTTTGAGAATATATTGTTTACGTAGTTCTGTAACATTATTTGCTCCTCTTTACGCATTTTATCACAATAGCAAACACTATGGTGAACAGGATATTACAAAAATAAATTCCTGTAATCAATTTCCTGCAGATATATTTTTTGCTGAAAAAGTGCTGTCCGGGGTTTGTGTAACCTCTGCTATTAACCTCCGCTACCACTGTCTTGTGCAGTTTTCCATTCTTATTAAAAAGGGGGCAACACTAGGCAGAAGTGAAGTTCAGGAGGGATCAAACAATCACAGTATACATTTTGGAGTCTATGATGTTCAGTTCAGGTATCATACAGTGGGATTATGACAATATTTTGCAGGTGCATGTTTTTTTCTCTTTGTAACCTCTGTTACCGATTTTTAAGCATTTTTGTAGAGATTGTGGAAAATGTACAAATCTCGCAAGGGTAGATTTGGTACCTCTATTGGGAAATTTGACGGATAATTTCAGTAAAAAATCATGTATTCAAATATATATTTTTACATAATTATATTAATGTAACCTCTGTTACCCCCTACCAGAAACAGACATTACAGAACAGTATCAAAGGTTATAAAATGTCACAGAGCTTACAGTGTATTATAGTTGGGGTAAAATAGGCGTAATTAGGCCAATCATACCACAACTGTGAAATTTTTTTCTTAAGATTCATAATGGGACCCAAAAAGAAGTGCATGGGCACGACAAGCTAACGAACGCATAAAACCAGCGCCTTTATCGTGAGTGCACAACAGATATATGATTATCCCGATCCAAAATAGGGTCGCCAACATGTTTCAAGGGTCGCGGGGAAGGCCTGGAAAGGGGAAGAAAGATAAATAAAAAAGAAAAGAAAAAGTAACGCAAGGAAGAAAATTTTGGTGGGGAAATTTATTAAAAATCTACAAAAGCATTGTACTGTACCTTGATGAACGTTTTGGCAATAAAATATTTGGGGAAAAACTCTAGATTAGGCGGGGGATGGGGAGTCACATGGGTCACCAACAGGGTGAGAAAAGGTTTCAGATAGGGTCGCGACGAAAAAAGGTTGGGAACCACTGCACTGCACTGCCTTAAAATGTGGCTGTGCAGTCATTTAAGTCAGAATGCCCTTTTGGTGAACTTAACTATCAACGTCATTAATATGCGAAAAAATCACTGCATTAAATATATTGATGTCTGAAACCTTTGCTCCCTCATGACTGTAACCTCTGTAATGGAAATGAATTTAATATTTGCAAATCTTAATTATCAGTTATGACCAATTCTATCAATTGAAGGCTGCACTCAATATGTGACCTGACAACCCTCAGATATTTTTTTTTGTAATTTATTTTTTCTTATTACTAGGAAAACTTTCAAGTATAAAATATACAATCTGGTAACGGAGGCACAACAGAGGTTACACAGTTTATTATTTTATCCATTCTCATTAACTATATTATGGTAGGTATACAACATTAACTTGACTACGGACATCCACGAAGTCCAATGGTAAAACGTATTGCCTGACTGCTTGATCCTCACTTATAAACAAGAGAAGTCCAGGTTTCTGTCCGGTTACAGATTTATACACATGCACGTGTTCTAAAAGGTCTGCTGGTTTGTATAACTAATATTTAGCTCTGATTTCAGCTATTTGCTTCACTTCAAACCTTACACATCCACATAATGCAATAATTGTGACTGAAATGTAACAAAAAAATCATCCGGAAAAGTGGAATAGTGCAAGTAAATTTAGAATGACCCATTTCACTCGTACATAATAATAAAGGCTCTAAAACACTATAATGCCACTTTAACATTTCTATTAAATCTGCTGAATCATCAACTATCTTGCCATGCAAAAAGATGATCGTTATGTCAATAAAAGTTTCAGCCAATGGTATTCTGACTTGGCACAAACGCCAGTATACTCTAAACCACTGAGGTGTTTGATAAATCCGTCACCTTGTTAAAGTTCCGATGGTTGTATAATGCCAGAATACGTTTGTCAGATTTTGTTTTTCAGATATTGTCGTACAGAAACGTTCAGACGTTTTTTCGATCCTCTCTTCTGTGATTCACTTTCCAGCGGCTTCAGACGTGAGCTCTTTTCTCTGCATATGAAAAAAAAGAGCCTTGAAGGTAGCACCATCTAATCCGTCTCCGGAAATTGGGGATAGTGAAGCGAGAGGCTTATATTTTAAACATAATTTCATTCCACCTGATGTCATTCTAAAAGCGTAAAAAATTAACATTGGACTTCGTAGACGTGGCTTGCAAGCAAGTGAGCAACAAACCCAAACTGCATCAAGGGAGCTCGTTTGGGACTGGCTCTATTCTGACTGCTTTACCACCAGCACCGAATACTTCTGAGATTAATTCCCTTACAGATGAAGATACATTTCCTTTCCAGATGCAATCACAAAGGGCGAAGACAATTCCGGCTGACATTTTTTGACGCGAACCAAGCATGGAAACAGTACGGAAGAGAGGAAAAAACACGAAAGAGCGCTATCGTAGAAAGGCAAGAGACAGAAAATAAAAATTGTGTGCCGTATATTTTAAGACACCGCCAGGACCATGAGCGATTTATCTGAATTATGTGCGTGCGGTTGTCAAAATTCGCCCGTAAACTTACATCTAGTCGGGAGGAAACTCGTGTAATTAATGTTCAACGGAGGCTAAGGTTCAGCGTCAGACCCCCTCAATCTAATGGCACGTGCGACTCTAAATCGCAGCCGGTTCTTTTTATTGGTCACTTGAATTTATAGCAGACAGATAAGTGAGTTCGCTTTGGCCTCTGGATTTATCACGGCGAGCCTGCGTGAGCTAAAGGTCGACAAACTTGGATTCTGCATTGTTTTGTTAAACCTTCTCAAGGAATGTGAAGGAGCGAAAAAATATTCAGCAAAACCTACGTGGTGGTGTTCTGAAAGGAATAATCCACGGTCCATGTCGACAACCCATGTCGTCATCACCAAGAGAGTCCATACTTTGCAGGTTCAGTCATCCAAATTGTCGTATAATAGGTTTAAATTGATCGAATCAGGTTGGTGTAGTGGTTAAGGAGCCTGACTGCTAATCGGGAGGTCCTTGGTTCGAATCCTGGGGCCGGCGACCCTGACCGTAGTTTTCTGTGGTTTTCCACGGTCCCTCCAGGATAATTCCGGGGTCGCTTCCGTACAATAGGCCTCAGCCGCTTCCTTCCTTCTCTATCCTTGGCCCCATCCAATGGTGCTACTCCACACCCCTAATGGAGCGACGATTCTCCCAATGGGGTATAAATAAATAATAAATAAAAACTAATAATACGTTTAAATTTATGACGTGATTCTGTATGGTCTGGAGTCTGGACCTTTGCAATATTATCCATGAAAATTATTATTAGCCTCAAGATACCATGTGTGATGTTGGGACATTCAGATGAAGTGAGCCCAGAAATGGTTACGAATAAGTTCAGATAAAAATATGCAAAAAATTCTGAAAAGGTACTTGTAGCAGCGAACCAAATATATTTCGTTCACATGCGACAGCGGGGGAGGAAGTTGGAAGAAAATGATGCAATAATGGCTTACACTTCGTGATAATATTGTATCTTTTTAATTTCGACTTCCCCCTTCGTTACAGTTACTGCGTGTCTCCTGTCGTTATGGCTGTAGGTCCCTCTTGGAATAACGTATAGCTTTCTTACCATACGGATATGAACCACGTTTGGTCAATTGGTAACTAGGAGACATCTTCCGATTACTTGCAAATTGTTCCAAACCATGTATGCCAAAGGTTGACTGGTTCACTTTCATATTAGTGAACCTTGTATATTAGCGGAGCCTGCAAGCTACAAAGTGACCGTTAGTTAGGAGCTAAAAGGACTTGCATTATGAATCAATTTCAAAGCCTCGTCTTCAACGTGTTGGTAATGGTCATTGGGATTTTCATTATGCATGTGCTAAAGGTGCTAAAGTGGGGCTAAGAGAGTGGGATAATGACCTTCACTTAACACTACAGTGGAATTCTGCCTCTTAAGATAAAACGTGCAGGATCGCGCCGCTTTGTAAGCCTATATACTCGTAGTAACTACACCCAATTTGTATAATTGTGTATAATCACTTTGGCGGCAGAAATGAAAACAACAAGCCTTCTAACTCTACCACACAAGGTAGGTTCAATAGAATGATAGCCTTACGTAATAAACAGGAAGCCTGGGAGACCGTAAGGTTTATAGAAGGCCATAAACTACATTGGAGCTCTCAAACTCCATCGCATGTGACAAAATATGACTCAGGTCACACTCATCGGATAATAGCGTCACAGAGTAGGTCTACGTTCAGGATATTTTATGGCAGTTGTTATGCATTGTGTATTGTAACAGTTTATTCTTGAGTATAGCAGCATCGATTTCTGTTAAGCATTTATTCCACTTTCTCGCAAGCACGTTAATTGACTGGTCTAATTCTTGATTTCAAAACTTTCTATGGATATCAGGAGGGGATCAGTGTTTGTGTTTATACCATGTAATTCTAAAAACGTTATAGGCTCACGGCATGAGTTCCACATTCACTGAAATAATAGCTCGAAATTGAATCTAAAAAGGGAAATCTTTTAATTTTTTAGGTAACGTTCATTGTTGAGGTTGAGGCGTTTTTTTTGGACACCACTCACTAATAAACTTAATTGAGCTTTTCACAGGTGAGCCATTCAGGCGCGGCGCCTTTCCAAAGTTTCCGAGTCAAAATCGTTTTTATGAGGGGTAGCTGGCTTTTCGCACATAAATCCAGGACAATGAGTTACAATATTTTATGTTCATCCCTGTGTTTTATTTACTCAGTTTCCTGATGAATGGTGCTAAAAACTGCCTGTTAGTGCTTCATTGCTTCTGAAATAATTTGCAGATTTGTGACCTAAATATTTTGTATCTTACCTACATTTCGGTAAGTCAGGGGGTTAACCACTTTGGTTACTCTGGTGTACTATATACGTCATATTGTTTCATACCCCCCGCAAACGAGCTTTATCCTGGCTATCCTAAGCAACCCACACGGCTTGATAACAGAACCGAGTCAGCGGCAACAGGGTTTGGGGGGTTTGGCTGGCTACGGAACCAGGTGGGGGTCGCTGGGCTGACCTTGCGTACCCCGTAAGCGATAAAGCTTCTTTTTTTGACATTTTTTGACTTGCCCATGCCGGGGGGAAAATAACCATCGTGTCCACTAAATGCGCGCATACGAGCTTGATGGCTACATTCTGCATCTAATCAGATATCATTGAACTTAGGGAGCATTATGTTTGCTTTTGTGTGCTGATTGTGTGCTGCTGCAATTATTAACTAATTGATGCATTTAAAAGGAGTGTGGGAAGGGGGGGAGTCATTTGAATGATAAGAACCCATCAAACAAGAGCGAATGCCAGCAAAGCCTGGATGCCTCAGGGGTGGGAGGTAAGATAGAAGAGACGATGCAGGGGGAGAAATATTGTTGTAACTGTTGATCGTTGCCGACATTTTTAGGCGTGGCTCTTCGCAATGTAATATTGTAAATAAGAACTGGAAGAGATATTTGACTCTTGCATTGCGACAGTCGTTTTTTTCAACATTGGAACTACGGTAG